>JARHVA010002439.1:1277500-1402500 GCA_037957365.1 Torreya grandis
TATATAATCCATAAATATCATCTAGATTTATCCCCACTTAATATATCAATGAAATTTCTAGTTTAAAGGAAAGGAATGCATACCTAGGTATGTATAACACACCTTATCTTTGCATATGCCCAACTTGAATGATTTATTGTTGACTAACCTACAACCAAGGGAATGTTATAGTATATAATATGTGCATATAATCTAGGATTGAAATTACTTAAAATAGATTAAAATTGAAATAGCTAGGTTGAGTACATATGTGTGACAATACAATCACCTTGCCTATTGGAAATTTATTTTTAAAAATATGTATCATTGTAAGGATGTGAAACTAATATTAGGAAAAATATAGATAAATATTGAAATGCATATATCTAAGGAGATAGAGAGAGATTTTAAGGCCCATAGCCCCAAATTTAGAGAAAAAGGTGAGTTTCCACATGATATTTGATATTAGCTCAATTATGTAACCCAATGATACTTATAAATTAGTGAGACTAGATGAAATAATCAAGTTGAAACTAAATACTTGGAAATATTAAGTGATCTAATCACCTCAACCATACCAAAAATATAATCAAATAATGAAATATATTTGTTCAATAAAATTTTGTAAATGTGTAGAGGGTATCAATATGAAAAATTCTATGATTTGGTAACAGTGCATAAAAGGGTTTTTGGAATCTAAAATTGATTTTGATTTTGTAATATTAGGTAAAAAATTTATATCATATGCAACTTATATATTTATCATGCTTAAAATGTGCATAACAATGGTACCAATGTATATAATTCTTCTATAACTATGAATGTGAATCATATAATTATATTCTTTTTCCAATTTGGAAAAACTATGTGTGGAGAACATGTTTCAAAAACATGTCCCCAATATATATGTAGATATATGAAAATTAATATAAGTACCAATTTGGAGAGAATGTTTCCAAAACATGCCCCCACTATAATATGGAGATGTTGAACACTAAATAGGTGTGGAGTATATACTTTAAATGTGTGCCCCCACTAAATCTAAAAATTGTAAATGTGTGGAAGCCATGCCCATATGACCTACCCAAAATAAATGTGAAACTAATATAAGTACCATATACTACATTATTTTGGATAACATGCTTCCAAATCATGGCCCCACTTAATCTAGAAATTGTGAATATGGAAGCCATGCCCATATGACATATCCCCACTAAATATAAAAATTATTATAAGTACCATATATTGAATAATTTTGAACATGATACAAAATAACATCCCCACTAAATATAAAAAAATTTCCAAGGATAACATGCCTCTATTATATGCTCCCACTAATATTCACTCCCTTTGAAGTGAGGGAAAGATAGGAACTGGTAGTTAACTCGAAATAAAAGTATAAGGCAACTTTATAATCTATGAATGTAATAATGTAGAATATATAAGAACATGTGTATTTATATAGAACATTAAATTAAATATAACCAATGTGATCACATTAATGCTGAGGATTCATGATAAGGATCATGGAGATTATTGATGTGGGTTTTATGAAAACCACATAATATGAATGAGGTTGCCTCTAACATTTTAAGATCTCTATGGAAATGAAGTTCTAATCTATGGCATGAGTTATAAGTATGTAATTAAAAAAACCAATTGGTGTAATATCAAGTTAAGATTCCAAGTTGTTTAACTAGGTTTATGGATGGATGTGTGAAATCTAGAAGAAAGGAAACACTAAGTGAGTTGGCTAGATGGAGAATTACTCTTTGGTGGGTAGATCTTAAAGAAACTCAAAATGAGGGAAGGGTAAGTTATTAAATAAGGTTATTTTATCTTATAAAAAGTTCACCTCTAAGGTTTTTTATTTTGTGGACAAGTATCTCTATTACTAATGATTTCCATTTGTAGCTATTTCACACTCATAAATAAGCAAAGTTAGTAGTCTGAGGAAATAAGTACAAGAAGCTTAATGGTCTCAACTAAAGTTGATATATTTAGAGTTATTATTTCAAACCCTTAGTGGAGAGATTATATCTTAGACTAGGAATTTATTTAGAGTAATTAAAACACATTCTTAATAGACTATACCAAAAAATAAGTACTCCTATGAACCTTAGATTATCAACATGGTCTAAACTAATTGCTCATATCAATGAAATTTATTATTCTTCAGTAGTTGTTAAACATATTAGATCAAAATACATCAATTATAACAATTAGTTTCATCCATATAATTTTCACACTTCAAAGTTATTGAGTTAATACATACAAGGTAAAATTTCAATAACATAGAAAATGAAGAAGAGAGAAAAAACATAGTTTCATGACAATCAACAAATCAATTTCTTCCTGTATTGATAAAAAATACAACACTTTGAAAGAGGTTTTTAAAAGTATATGAATAATTTTTAAGGGGTAAACTAATCCTCTAATTGTAGTGAAACTTCAATTTACATCAAAATTAATAGAACCTAAGTTCTAGTTCAATACAAAATTATATGTTATAACTCATAGATTACAATAGTCATGCAACGTGTGCATGTTGGAAAAAAATAATTCAATTAATTATAACATGAATTAAATGAAACTTAACTATAAATTTGTTTTATCAAATAAATACGTGAAAATTTTATATACAAAATTAGCCTTTGGCTAAGGCTTGCTCTCGATGGATACATTGAAATACTTGTTGTGTTAGTTGGAACTAAAGTACTATCTAGGGCCAAATTGGAAATTATAGTAATTTTAATTATTAAATTAGTGTGAATTAAAGTGGTAGGTATCATTTAAAATATTATATTAGGTGGATTTTGAGATACTAAACTAGTAGATGGTGTTAAAGTAGACTTCATCTTGGTCTCTAGCTTTTGATAGTGTTTGCATCCACTAGCATGTTGTTCTTGTATTATGCTCATGTCTAGAAGAAATGGTTTGTTCTCCTTATTCATTTATGACATCAATATTTCATGCTTAACTTTTATATCTAGGAAGCTACCCAAAATACTTCTACTTCAGTGGCCTTCTTCCTCATCAAACTCAAATTTACTTCAATATCTTCTAAAGTTAATCCTTGTAAACTTTGATTGAAATTATTTAAGGATTGCAACATTTGGTCAAAAATAGAGCTGACTACCAACTTATAATTTATATCCCATGCACATGTTAACTCTATTTCATTCAAAATTTACACTACGTGCTTCTCTTACTTAGTGATCTTCATCACCAAATCATCAACAATAGTTACCCATTCTCAGGCTTCTTGAGTCCTAATGACCACTATATTCAACATATTTACTACCTACAAGGGGGAAATAAAATTCAAATGGTTAAATTCCTTAATTATAGTATAAAAAACCAAAAAAATTATCCTATTCTCATCTTCCTTGATAACCTTAACCAATTTAGTTATTGTAGTTGCCTAAAGAGCCAATTGTGCCCTCAAAGAATGAATAGTATTTTATATTTTATATAGCCTTAATGTTGAATTTTTAATATCTTATTCTATCTAAAATGGAATGTGGATTACCTTTTTTTATTAATTTAGGGTCTTAAATACCTATTCCAAATCTTTTCTTACCCACTATGTGCCCTCATGAATGGCTATCAGTGCTCTAGTATCGGTCCCCATGTAGGACTTGACGACCTTAATGAAGGTGGACAAATAATTTTTTTGTATTGTCTCTTTAAAAGAGAGTATATGTCCTCTCTTTATTCCAAAATTAATCTCTACCCAATTTTGTATTATATCTTCCTCTTCCTCACCCATTACATAGAGCCAGTTGACTATCAAAGAATGATCTCATAGTGGAAAGCTTAGTGATCTTCAAATATAGCATCTTAGAAGCCGATGCTCCTAATTACTTTGCATAGCCTAAAAGGGTCAAATTATATGGGTCTAGTGGTTTTTATTATATTTGGGTGTTTTTTTATAGTCCTAGTATCAATATTTGGCTTGGGCATTAAAGTCCATATTATTTTAGACCATTCTATATTTCCAAGATGTGGCATTGGATGAATATTGTATATTGATTTATTATTTAGATATATCTTTATGGACACCACTATTGAGGTATATATTTATCTTTAGTATGGAATTATTGATCTTAATTAATTATATGAATTTAACAA
Source organism: Torreya grandis (assembly GCA_037957365.1). NCBI lineage: Eukaryota > Viridiplantae > Streptophyta > Pinopsida > Cupressales > Taxaceae > Torreya > Torreya grandis. Next base: position 1,281,614 of record JARHVA010002439.1, read on the forward strand.
TTGAGTTTTGGGATGACTAGTAGTAATAGAAGCAGTCGTGGAGACCAAAGGAATGACTATAGCAATAATTGTGAAAATAAGCCCAAAATGAGGTGATGACATAGTAGGTAAATAAGAAACAATTGGAAAAGAAAAATATAAAATAAATGAAAATGTAATAATAAGAGAGTGGCCTAATGGAATAGTAGATGTAACACCCTTACTTGATTGGTCACCCGTAAGGGGTGTCTTTCCTTTCAATCCTTATAAGCTTAAAACCTTGGTTTTTTTCAATTCTTATTCATCAATTTCATGCTCTTTAATTTAAGGTTGTTCCTATTCACTAAATACCTCTATGGATAATATTTGAGACCTTCTTAACGTGGTTTTTCTTTTATAATAAATTGTTGTCTTCTCTACTTGAGGTGAAGTCACTTATTGGGTAGGAAGTGGGAGAGTCATGTTATATGTTATGGTTGTTGGAGCCACCACAATAGTTATAATTTACTTTTCATAAAAGGAATATATAAAAATGATCTTCTTTTATCCCCAATAGTGTTGTATTTCCCCTAAATTGATTCTTCTATTTGTTCTTGTTTTATTTTTCTCAATTTAACCTTATTTTGGGGAGTTTCCTCTTCCATTTGTATTACATAAACCGATGTTTCCCCTTCACCTTGATCTTGATTTGGATATATCATCATAATGAGTGGATTTTGGGGGTATTTAATCTAGTCTTTGGGTTAATGAAAGGGTCTACTACTCCAAAAATCTAATGAGGTCTATCCCCTTAGTGGTGGGATTATGAATTTTTCTTATCCAAGTGTGAGGGAAGGATCTACTTGGATCACCTTAAGTAATTTCTCACTCAAACTAGTATTCCTACCCCTTTCCTTTACCTATGCATCATTTTTGGCATTGAAAAATAGAATTTCATGGTTAAATGGCTCATGCTTTTAAGGAATTCCTAGATTGTGCACAGATTGCTATACTTTTCGATGAGGGTCCCAATTCTTATGAGGCAAAGTAGATAAGGTATAGGCATTCCTAGTGCCAATAGTCTCTTTAAAGTGTCTACAATATGTTTATCACATCCTCCCAATAATGATATGAGAGCCATGAAAGCTTCTTTTTATTTTTCTTGGTTAGGTACTCATCTATCCCAATTCATAATTGATATGAAATTTCTTTCTTATCTACTTTGTATAGGATGTATTTGGGAAGAGGGTTAACCTTGTGTATAATGACCATTATAATAGTATAGTCTAGATACAACTAGTAATCACCCAAAAACATGAGTGTGTTGGAAATGTTATTATATATTCTATCCAATAGTTTACCATGAATTTCCATCTAAACTTGTCGATACAAATCTTTTATAATTATCAATATGTTCCTCATATAAGCATTAATATGGACAAATGAGTAAATGACACATATTCTATTATTGATGTATTCAGTGTTTGGATATCAGAAAGACTTATTGTATCTATAAATATTCCCATGAATACATTTAAAAAATATTACATCATATAAAAATTTCCACCTTGGGGCATTTTATCTTTGTGTAATATCAATTTGTGTAAGTGGGCACTGATAATCTCCCCCAATGAAAAAATGCATTCTAAGGTGATCAACAGTTTGATCAATGATACTGAATCCAAATGAAGGAATTGGATGAATAGGTAGCCATATATATGGTTCAATAGTGTCATACCAATGTATGTTCCCATTCAAAAATTGGTAATGGGTAGAGGATTCTTAGTGACCTCTTTGAGCGTAAATGTCTCTCTAGGGAGAAGCCATTTTTGCACTATTTATTCTATATTTTTTCTCTTATTAAAACTAAATATGTTATTAAAATCAAAGGTAAAATTTGGGATGGGTAGGCATAAGTACCTTTGTAATTCTTCACCTAATATGTAAGTGATACTAGTATTGTTATTAATGTAGTGAAGGAATACATTGTCTGTAATCTTCTCTTCAAAGAACAAGTCTTATAATAGGTCAATGAATGGCATGAATTTTGGTTTGGTACCTAAATAATGAATTACTTGGCATTTAAAAGGTATAAGGTATATTAAAACTTATCTTTCCTCTTGAGAGATGTCTTATTCATAAGATAATGGGTTGATTCTCTCTACTACCTCAATAAAGATGAGTAATTATCATAGAGATCTTTAAATACCAAGGCATCAAAAACTAAATCCATATATTATGTTAATTCCTTAATGGAGAAGATGGATGGTTCATAGGATCCTCTATATGCTCTATATGAAGATGCCATTGTCAATTCTTAGTCTTATTAGAATTCAAGCTTTTATCAATAGTGATTTGACAACTCTTGTTATTTAAATTACAGATTATTTGAATGCAACCAAGGCTTTTAAATTACTAAAGGCAATATATGCTTGAGCTTAATGATAATAAATATATGTGGATTTAGTTAGTAGCTCAATGTTATAGCCTTTTAGCTTTCATATTCAGTTCATGAACCATTAATCACCAACATATACAATGTTTTTACCTTAGTTTAATTTCCACTTGAACACCTTGTCCTATTGGGCATGCCACATAACATGATTATTAATTTAGAGGGTCATGGTGTTATTATTTTTTGACACTTGTCAATATGTGGTTTAGTCAAGAGGTAGTGTTTACATTTGGGTCAAATCATTTAATTTGGTGAGCTATAAGTTTCAAACAAAATATTTTGAAGACCTAAATGTTCTTTAGGGAAATTATCATTAGGGAAGATTTGTCAAAGATGCGAGTTTTGAATAAAAGTTTATAAATGAAAACTACTAAAGAAAATGTTCCCAAGCACCATAAATTTATCAAAGACCAAAATTTTATCGAAGACCAAAATTTTCTTGAAATAAAGTTGTCAAAGAGAAAGTTCAACTGAATAATGCAGAGAATATTTTACCAACACAAAGTTCTTGACCAAATATTTCTCAAAGAAAGGAACCCAAACAAAAGCTACCAAATAAAAAGTTATTAAAGACCAAAATGTTTATAATTTTGAATAAGTGAGACCAAATAAGTACATCAAAATAAGTAAATATGAATACTTATCATACATAGTCAACCTTCACAATTTTAATTAACAGGTTAGTTCCAAAAAGTCATTCTAATTAAAATATGTTGAAAGAGGAAAACAAATGCAAAAAAGGTAATTTTAATGCCAAAATTTACCAATTTTACATAAATAATGAAATAGGATAAAAATTCATGTGTGTCCATATAATGAACAAGTATTTTAAAAATAAAAGGATCCCCACTTGTCCATAGAAAATCCAAGTTGGGGGTGTGTTGAATAAAACAAAAACATCTATATAGTAATAATACAAGATCAACATTAAAGCAAGAACACTCAAAAGTAAGTCAAAAGGCAATGGTCCAAGGAGACTAAAAATAAAGAGCATGTTTAAATGCCACACAATCAAAGGTATATGACTTAGTTAAATTTACACACAATTAAGGGAAACATTCAAATTTCCTTAATAAAAATAATTACATAAGAAAATGTCAATGAAAGAATACATAGGCACAGTGGGCATAAGCAGAGGAGCATATTCAAATTCTCAAATGAGGAATACAATATCAAGGCATGGAAAACAAGGAAGTGTATAAAGTAAAACATAAACAACCAACATATATGTCATAATAGCCCATGGATAAAATGTGTTAGGAAAGAATTTCTAGTGTATGTTATATCAAATACCTTGTGTAAGATATAATCATGGATAAAGGCATGTGTAAGTACACATTAAGCTCAAACATGATAATTTAGAGTGGAAATATAATCATATAACCTATGTTTATCAAGATCAAATAATCAGATGCCCCCAGTGTCCTTGTGACATGAATAAAAGGAAAGCCCAACATTTAAAATATAAATATTTCATGTATCTATGTATGCATGCATCACATTCAAGTATAAGTGTGACACATGGGTGTGTATGTAGAAGTAACTAAGCATTCCATCCATTAACATGAAACTAACATATAGACATCAAGGGATTAATAGAACATGTAGATGTTTAAAATATTATTGTATTTTGGAATGTTTCAAATGTCTAATCAAAGAAGTCCTCATCATCAAAAGGTGTAGAATCACCTATAAAATTTCTCAAGCCTTGTTAATACCACTTTACTAACACCACTTTATTGTTCTTATTTAATGGTTTACCTAAAGTCAACGGTGTAGGAAAATAACCATGACCATTATGTCATATGAAAATTTGTGTATCCATATTAAGAAAAATCAACTCATATGTTTTTAGTATCTACCTTAGAATTCCACTCAGCTAGCCAATTTTTTCCAAAATTTAGTTAGAAAGGTGGTTCATGGTCTAATATCCATATGGTCAAAGTTTTCACATGTGGGCCATAGGTGATAGGTAACCAAATTTATCTTCAATATTATATCACTAATGGAGATTATGTTATTGCATCTATAAAATGTGTTAATTGTGAAATAAAAGTGGTACCACAAGTTTTATCCAACTTATTATCAAACTAGATATGTTAGAAATATACCTCATCAATATTAATAGTAATGGTTGAATACTCATGATTTGGTGGCTTTGAGAGATAGTAATTTTATAGAAGATGGAAAGGATTTTTCCTTTTCCTCATACTGAACATAATGTGTATGCATACTTCCTTCTTATATTTTTAAATTTGGTTCTTCAGTATCTCATATTGATTGGTAAAATGGCCATTGATCTAGTGAAATTTATAGTATGGTACTATGTCTTCAATGGGTAAAATAATAATATGTGATGTGTGTCTGGTAGAAGGTAAATAAATTATTATATGCTCAATTAACATAGATAACATGGTATACATATTATCTTATTGTGTCATTGTTATCTATCAAACTTGCACCCTTGTGAAGGTTGTTTCAAGCCTTCACAGTTTACACTAATATGGAGATAATCCTACATAGTAAGAGGCATAATAAATGGATTGAATCCATAGATTCTAAGGGCTATTTCCCCATGATGTCTTAACTAGGATCTCTACTCTACACTACTAGCTTGGAAGGGAAAACAGAATAAGATAACCTAAAAGAAAGACTATATAACTGAGGTGATGCACCAAAATGTCTCCTTCACTTGCCAAACATGCACTAATAAGGTTGAATTCAAACGTGAACCTGATTACACTTCTCAAATGGAGAGTATCCAAACATAAATATTTAACATAGAGGACTATATTGATGCATGATCTAAGGAAATTGATCAATGGGTCTCTCAAAGACACTAAGAAAGGATTACACATGCCATACATACAAAACTATTTAATAACACTATACATCTAATAAGGATGATTAACCACAAGCAAATAGGCAAATAATAGATGAAAAATGCAAATAAGTATTAATTATCACTTACATTCATATACAAACCATGAACATACACTAGTTACAAGCATTGAGGAGGCAAGAATTTAGTCTTATTTAGTTAATATATCCAATTACAAGTGTTTTTATGAGTAGGGATCTACCATAACTCAGGGTAAGGATCCTCAAAAATGTGAAAAATAGGTATACTTAAAGAAAATTGAGATTGAAGAGAGATAATAAATAAACAAAAACTAGGGATGAGTCATCTACCTAGTCCTCCTCAACTCATATGTAGTATTTCCTTTTAGTTTCTCTCTTTTTCCTCCTTCAAAATGGTGTAGGGGTAGAGGACCTGTTTTGAAGGTTTGAAGAAGTCATTAACATTCTTTTCTGGTCTTTAACCCATACAATCTCATATATCTTTATTTTCATGTCCCTATATGCTTGGTGAAGAAATCACCTCCTTGAAAATAATATATCAAGGCTTAGTCAAGTCGTCCATATACCTCTGTTCTTTCATGATGTCCCTCATCTTGATGGGGCTGTTTGAAAACTTCATAAATTGCTTTGACTTTGTCTTCTTGACTTGGCATTAGAGGGAAAGTAGGTCCTCCTAGGATAGTTAGAGACATTTTCAACCTTTGAATATTCTTTGCAAAAAACATATGACTTATTCTAACTCTCCAAATGGTGTAGAGGATAATTGGTAACCTTAGTAAAGCTTATTGAAGATATTTGTGTATTGATTTGGTGATTTGACCACTTAAACCTCTATTTTCCCAACTTGGTGGAGAAGATGAAATATCGCCTTATAAATTAAATAAAGAACCTCATTACATGTATGTAATATCTACATCATATCATAGTTGTATCGAGTCACTTTAAGCCATCAAACACTAAAAAGTACTTGATTTTCCACCAAAACCTTGCATTTTCTCCCAATTCCTTCTAGCCGTCTAAATAGGTAAACCTCCTTGTAAAGAAAATGTATAGACTATACTAGATAATTTCACACATTTTTGAGGATATGGTATCCCCTTACAACTCTATGATAAGTTTTAAGATCTAAATCTGAGTGGAGGTTTTCTTTATATCTCACTTTCTCTCTCTAATTAGGCCTAATTAAGCCTCCTAGGCCTAGAAATAGAGATCTAACCCAAATTTACACCCACACATGTAAAAAATCCCAAAAGTGTTTGATTAATTTTACCTATGCTAATAATATTTTCCATGTCAAATTTTAAGTTTTGAGGTCTTGTGTAGGTGGGCAAACAATGCAATGGCCATTAACAAGCTCCTTCTTCAATGGCACCTCTAGACCATCTTTCAAGTACATGTTTGTATGAAGAATTACAAGGGTATATGAATGATTTTTTTGACTTAGGAGTTTAAAATAAAACTTGATTAAACCTACCTGATGATTCTTATGTGCTTAATTATTTATAACCCCTGAATTTCAACTCAAAACCTAGAAAAACATAGCATATAGTAAAATAAATATAGTTTCAAGTATAAATATACAAATTATAAGAAACTAATTAGAGTTATAAATTATTTTAAATAGGTTTCAAGGTCATTTTAACTCATTTTAGGTGCTTAAGAGATCAAATTCTCTCAACTAGTCAAAACTAGTCTTGTAGGCAATCTATTAGTGGCTCAACTTCTTAACAATAGTTCATAAAATATAAGGTCTTTCACAAACATATTCCACTAAGGTTTTCAAGGATAAATGGTTAATTTACTTCCCCTTATATCATTTTCCACACAGCTCTACATGTAATATCCAAGCAAAAGTTTGAGCCTCTCAGGGTGGCATACTAATTTTGTTGAACTCAAGGAGAGGAAAATAGTTTGTATTGGCATTTTAGAGTTTTTATTTTAGTTTCAACACTTTTTGGAGTTCTAAAAAAATAATTTTAACCTTCTCCACGGTTTCATTCATCAATTATTCTCTCAATATCCTCTACAACATCTTTCTCTTAAGTTAAAGGTTTGTGAGCAAAACTATGCTCTTGACCCTATCTACTACATTTAATCCCTTTCACTGTATCTAAGACCTTCTCAAAGATTTAAAACCATTAATAATATGTACCTCATCCCTTAGACCCATTTTAAACTTGTATTGTAATTAATAAATCCATTTGACTTCTCTTGGATCTCAATTATTTAAACAACACTCATGGTGCATAGATTAATTATAGGTGTTTCCCATGGTTCTTAGCCTAAAAATGAGATTGGGAATGGAATTGATACCTTAAATAGGTCTGTGACACTAATAAAAACTTATTAGTACCTTTTGAAAGTGTCTAAACTCTCACTTTTCCCTCTCAAAAAAGCTTTCTTTATGCATTTCGTGTACAGGCCTTTATAACCTCATTAGATCTCATGACTAAGTTCATGAGATCTCTCTTGTTTTGAATGATTCTTTATAACACTTATTTATAGCTTTAAAAGTTAATATCTAATTAAATTTTTTTCCAAACTTCACATTTACTATTGTGATTCGCATCCATCTTCTTGACCTTGGATACACGTTGATCTTAGTTAGGCTAATCTATAGGTGGTCATTTGGAGTTATTAAAATTGAATGGAGATAACATTAGGACCTTTAATAGGTATACACATACCTAATTCACATCATGACACCTTGTGAAAATGTTTTCACTTAAACTTATTCCTCTTACTTAAGTTCTCCTCACATGATCACATGTAGGCCTGGCATGCTAACTATGACTGTAGACTTCTAAAGTAGATTTGCCTTAATCACCTCCTTTTCAAGTCACTAATATTCTCCTTGGTCCTCAATAGACAATATTATAGTCATTATATATACCCTACTCATCCATCACATCCATCTTCCATCCAATCTTCACAAAATTTTCCATTGCATTACAAACTTATTATTTGATCCCAAATACCATGGCTTTAGGTACACATTTGGTGATTTAATTGTAGATGAAAAATGAATGATTATCTAAAAGATTATTTTATCTCTTAGTATCCTTATCACTTCTTGAAATTGTATATAATTGTTCATACTCCTAACAATTTTCATGAGGCCATCAATGCTATCAACTAGTCATAGGTGTATAGCAAGACTTCAAATCCTTAGATTGTGTTCTACCTCTTTGAGGTATTCAAGCATTTTTCATCTTAAAATATCTTCTCACATCACTCAACTTACCTTATTATTCTGAATATTCCAAATTATTATTATTGATATCATTTAGAGTTCTTAATTAAAACCATCTACCTCCATAACTACAACATGATACTTTCTCGAAGTAGCTTTATTGAGTGACTGTTGTAGGTGTATATTTTTCCCATTATACAGATAGAGGAAAGATATGTGAAATGTATCAAACATCTTGTCAATATAAATTTAACTTATTGACACAAGATCCTCCTACTTGAATTTTCATATAGGCCCATATTTAGGATTATAAACATTGAAACAAGACTAAGACAAAAACATTAAAGTTTCCAAATTAACCTTAATTCCTCCAATTAATCTTTATGAACTCTTGTTGGTACTTGAAAGGTGTAAAGTAGCAGGAGAACACCATATACTCTTGGAAAACATTTTTATGGGCTTGAAAATTACTTAGTCAAATCTCAAAACTTATAAGTAATGAAAACATATTATTACCTTAAACTTCACAAACAATCCTTAAATAGTGCTAAAACATGCTTTAAGAACCTTGAGATTATCAAAATTGGTAATTTATTGAATGGTTGACTGATGCAATGATATCATTTGATTTACGTTGGTGTCCTTCATACCTAAGTGCACCAAATTAAAACTTTTAAAACAAAATAATACCTCTAACTCAATTCTACTACAACCTCTATGACTATTGTTCTATCTTTTCTTGACATTGATGTCTCTATAAGAACCTTCATGGATCCATTTTACCACTTGATTTCAAGATATTTATGCTAACTTGATCATAATTATGAGGTCAGGGTTAGTCTTTATGATCTCTCTAAAAACCTTTTTATTCTTTAGAATCAATTTTAAGTTTTTTTTTATCATGATCTAACACACAAGCCTACATTATCAACATTTAGGCCTATAAGAGATGTTTTGAACTATAAGTGTCATTAGAAACCTTAATACTTATAGAGTGTGATTGGGAATAAATACATGCTCTTTCATACTTATTCTATTGCTCCATAAAACCTAAAAATACCTTGTTTTCCATATGGTTCAATTACCTTGTTCATTAGGAGCTTTCATGCAAGAAGTCTCAAGTCATTAGTCATGAGTGATCTCTTGAGACATGATCTCTTAGACACTATGTAGATAAATTTATTAGGATGGATCAATTTTATCTTTGTATTGGGTCTATAATAATATCATGTTGACCTCATTGAAACCCTTTCACATCAGAAGCTAAATGGTAGTAACTACATCTTGGCAAAGACACCATTTCACTACAAACTATCTCAAGAAAGATGTTTTTTCAAGGTGAAGGCACATGAAATATTTTTTTTAATGTAAGAGGTGTATCATTATTGAGTTATGAAATTAATAATTCTCAACTATGAAAACACTCACTTGATAACCCCAAAAATGCTTTAAAGCTACTTAAATAGACCATTCAAAAAGTCAACATAGAATACCAATGTTTTTCCATAAGTACCTTCTTAGAAAGAGTTAAATGATTAATACAACATATAAGGAGTCATATTTTACCTTTAAATCACCTAACCAAAACCATTTTTATCCATCAAGTTCTTAAGTGAAGAAATAAGAGCAAACATTGATCTTATCTGAACAAATAAGCCATTATGACCCCCTTATACTCATAGTGATTGTTCATAAACATGGGGGATGAATCAGATAAAAAAATAGATCAAACATAAATTTAAATAGGGTAACTATGATTTACCAATAGATTTTATCCTGGGATTCTCTCTCCTAACCATATCAATCAAAAACCATTGACCTTCAATGAGATATCGAAGAAATCAATAAGGGAGAAAAGAAGGTTTTCTTCATTTTAACTCATGAAATTTCCTCAAAACCATGGATTTGACACTAAGGGGAAAAAATAGGGTCATTAATATTCTTTAAAGTGAATTAAAACTCATAAATGTGTATGAATGCTTCCAAATAAACTCTTCTAGTAGTAAAAATGCCATAATCACTTAAGGAATCCAATTAAAATGATATAAATAGGTTTCATAAGGCCTCAAAATGTCTAAAAAATGTATCATGATGTTTTACAGTATTATTATGATTCTTAACTTCCATAACTTTGGAAAAACTTCTCTAAAGTCATAAACACATGTTGAAAATGTAACACAGATGGGCTATGATGTTATCAAAGAGTGGCATCAATAAATTTGATCATTTAAGAGCATGATATGACATTGACACATGATATTAGTCATTTGAAGACACTTTGGACTCTTTTCATCACTTAAATCAACTTAACACAAATCATGAGGTAATTAAATAAGCATAAAGCTATGATGAACACAACCTTACACCTCTCAAATCTATAATAAACCCTAATAATAAATGTTTAAAGTGATTATTTAAAGGACATTAAAAGGGAAACATAGTAACCAATTGGGAAAGCTAGCATGACAATCAAAGTTTTGAGTTATAGGGATGACAATTTGACCTAAAAGGCCAAAATTGTTAACATTTTGGTGACTCAATTGGGAAGCATGCCCTTTATTATTATGAACCAATATCCTTGATGTATTTTTGGGCTCATGGGTTCTCTCATACACTCTAAAATAATAATGATTAGACCTTAAAAATTTAATTAAAACTTCTAACCGAGACAAGACATGACTTGACCTCAAAGTACACCACATGAAGAAAAACAACATATAAATTAGGGAAACTAAACTAATAAGACACCTAATGTGATACAAGTAGTTAATGAAAAAAAAGTAACTCTAGAAAACAACTAACCTAGAGAAAAAGTGATCCACCTAGATCAAAATGAAAATTCATGAACTTACTTCCTCCAAAAGAAGGAGCATGTTACAAAGTAAGGTGCTTATTAAATATGATGTTTTATGAGCTATACCTATTGCTTCCCAACCTTATAATATTTTCAAGTGGATCAATAGAATCAAACTAGTCACCTATGAACACATATTCATCTTGTGCTTCAAGACACACTCCATATTTATTTTCAAATGCTACTTCCTCCAATGATACTCTAACTAGGCATTGTCCTTGGGTCTTTATGGTATCTTAAGTGACCTCATGTTCATTATAAACTATTTTAATTTCATAAAGCCTTCAAGGAGATTTTCATATTTAATATAGGATACATTATGGTCTTTAATGAGTGACTCTTGATCAAATTTATCATGAACATGCTCTCTAATAGTAAATATACCTTTGTAAAGGCCTTAAATCTCTTGGAGGAACTCAATATACTACTGCTAATCATATTCTAGCTCCTTACCTTAGTCAACATGAATGAGACTGATATGAATAGCATCTTCATCTTTCTCCTCAAGATTAATAGGGTTATTAAGAGTTTCAAACCTTGTTATGTAGTCATGATGTGATTGACAATAAATTTCTTCAAGTTTAACCTCTTTCTCATTTAAAACCACTTCAAATTAATTCAAAATCTCAACTTTTTGAATTAAAGGAACCTACACATCAAGAAAACTTTAACCTCAAAAAAATTAGACATAATTGGATCTCCTTATTGATGTATACTATAAAAACTATCTTCAATAAACTCATATTTAACAATCATATTACTTCTTTCATCCTCATGTAGGGTACCAATGAATATCTCTTAATCAAATTCACTTTAATCATCCTCCTCATGTTTTCTAATAATATCACTTATAGTTTACCTTCATTCTCTATCCTCTATAGAACACGCTCCTATTGAAAAAGGGAGATGGTGGGAGGGTGATGAGTATACTCATGAGCTTTAGAGGGAGTATTAGGAATTATATATTTCTCATGAATAGGCTTAGGAACTGAGGGGGTATCATTTCAACTTGAGGTCTTGGGAATGGTGGATTCCTATAGGAATGCTTGAAGAGAAAGAAAATTCAGTTTTCATATGAGTGCCTCATCCTTCTCAACATCCATTTCATTATTGTCATAGCTTTCTTGAGGTTTATTAATAGCTGCAATTTGATTTATAGCCTAATCAACTAGGACCTATTTCTTGTCTTGAAATCCTTCTTTTATAGACCTCTAATTTGGAACAACTTTAGGCTTTTGAGAAGGGAGAAAAGTGGCTTGGATAGGCACAATAACTTATTTGGTTTCAAACTTCAAGGCTTAAAATTGCTTGTCTATTATTTCTTGGAAAGGGTTTTCTTGAGGAGGATTAATAGCTTCATGATAATATGGAGTATAAGAAGGCTGATAAGGAATACAAGAGGGCTCTTAACATACCTTATCTAACTCTATTTTTTGTATCTCCCAAATCTCCATCTTATCCAATACAAAAATACACAACTCATTCTTCTCTAATGGATCATTAGACATTGTTTGTAATAACCCACTCATTTATTCATATTGATAATTTGACCAAACCTTTATTACACATGATAGTATATTACTCTTCATCTCATGCATTCTTTCTTGAAAACAAGGTTGTTCATATGCATCATCATAACCATATGGGGAAGATGTAATCTAGTCATAAGACTAATATGTCTCATAAAGAGGGAAAGATTCATACACTTTATATAAGGATCATGACATGTTTGATAAGGATGTTAAGGCATATAGTTAAGGTCATAGTGAGGCTAATAATTATCACTATAAAACTGATATGATGCATTATACTCTTGACACCATTGATCATATGAAAATTAAGACTCTTGATAAGGTTAGTAAAGTTCTTGAAAAGGCTTGTATGGTTCATTATAAGACCGATAAGGAAGTATAATATAGAAATTTTCTTCATATCCAACCATCAAACCTCATTAAGATAATGAATTAAAAACACAACTTACTTGGACCAGTACCAGGGCTACTAGAACTAGTTGATTGAGATTGGAGTTTCCACTAATGTTTTTAATGCCTCAAAAGGCTAATCTATATAAGAAAAACACCAACAATCCTTCCACTACTTTGGACCTTGGTCCCACTAGGCATGCCAAAAACTATTATCTCTCAAAATTTCACTCTTGTGAAGGTTATTTTAGGCCTTCATATTTCAAAGTAACATGGAAATAATCCTAAGCTATGGGAGGCCTAATCAGTGGATTAAATATCTAGATTATAAGGTATATCTCCCCTTGATGTATCATTTAGGTTATCTACTCTACACTTCTATCTTGCAATAGAAAAGAGAAGAAGATACATTGAAATAAAACTTATATAGTTGAGGTGATACACTAAACTATCTCCTTCACTTGCCTAACATGCACTAAGAAGGATGAATTCAAAGATGAACTTGATTACACTTCTCAAATGGAGAATCTCCAAACATCAATATTTTACATAAAGGCTTATATCGATGCATTATTTAAGGTAGTTGATCAATATATCCCTCAAAGACACTAAGGAAGGATTACACTTGTCATACATACCAAACTACTCAATCACACTCTGTAATTTGTAAGGATGATTAACCACCTAAAAATGGGTAGAGAGGATATGATAAATGCAAGGTGTGATCAATTAATTTAACTCAAGAGAGGATTTTAGTATGGTGTTAGTTCCAAAAATAATGAAATAAAATAGTAAACAAGTTAACATCTCTAAGCCTAGATCAAGGGGGGATCTTGGTGAATAAACAATAAATGACAAAGATCAAGTAAAATGAAAGAAAACATACCTTCCTTACATTCCTTAAATGCTACAAATGATGTGTTCAATGGCTTGATTGGATTGTGATCAAAATTTATTCATCAATGGGGTTTGGATATCTCCATCTCCTCTTAGGACAATGGTTGACTTGGATTAATTGATGGTTTGGATTCATTTTGACATTATAACACTATGCATTTTTTTTATAAATCAAATATTTCATTATAACTCTACTACGTTCCAAGATATCTAAATGAAGAGCACTAAGCTTGCTATTATACTCTTTGAAATCAACTTGAAATGAATTAAATCCTAACCTAGTTTTGATTAGTTAATCCTATTAGGGTTAAAATGTGTCAAATTTTCATGATTATCATGGAATAAGCATGGGTGGGATATTTTGAATTTTGGAAAACTCACAAAAGCTAATGAAAAAAACCTAGGATATTCATTGATTTTTGAATTTCCCTTTTTGATAATTCATTTAATTGCTCATGGATGAATTCAATTAGGCTTAGGATTAATATTTGTAAGTTCATTAATATTTTATAGTAATTTTGAACATTTTCAAGTTTTTAAATTAAATGATTTTTGCATTTGTTCAATTTAATTGATTTATAGGCCAAATTGATTTATTTGCATGGTTAAGAATCCAAATTTGAGACTCTTAGAGATTCTTAGGCTAGATTCTCAAAGGTTGGTAAGAATTACTCTAAAATTGGGTATAAAGCCATTGGTGGCCAATTTTAGATGTCTATAGTTTTCCCATATTTGGGAAGGTGTTACAAGCTATAAGCATAGTAACATATTCTCTAAAAATAAAAATGTTTTATGTGTTTATGACTTCAATGGTGATGAATGAACTATAACTTCCCCCTTGAGGGAGTGGTTGGCAAAAGGAGTAATAAAAATTCCCTTTAAACAAAAAATCAAGATGAGGGGACTAAAAAAATGAAGATGATGGGGTGAGAACACAATGATTTGGCCAAAGTTAGTCAAAATCATCGAGAATGTAGGCATGATGGTGTACAATGGTTTACCCAAAGGTGGTTATAAGCATTGTACCCTAATAGTGGTAACATGGTATGATAACATAATTATTTGCCCAAATGTGGTTATAATCATTGATAATATCGAGCTACCCCAACTAGGATAGATAAACATGATAAAAACATGCCCTAGGTGAGCAAAAGAAAGTAAATGATTATAATTGATGACAACACAATGATTTTCCTAAATGTGGGTATAATCACTAAGAATGTAGGTGTGGTGGTGTAAAATGATTTGCCCAAAGGTGGTTAGAATCATTGGACCCCAATTATGGAAAACATGATTGAAAACATGATGAAAAATTGATATAGAGAATAAAGATGAAGTGGGATAACCTGCTAGTAAAGAGATGCTCATTCAAACTAATAAGGGTTGAAGTTATTTCACTATTTAATTATTATTTTTGGGATATGATTGGGATTGGATCATGATTTCTTTTAGTGCTAGTGCCAAGGATATGTTGATACTACCATTTCTATGTAGACCTCTTGAGGCTAATTTTTGTTGTAGAACTTAATGGTAGGAATCATAATAGAACACCTTAAGGACTTGGTCAAAATATGCATAAGGACTGACTCTCATGATCTAATACTCAAGGGAAAATAATGTACCAATGATAAATACCATGATGACAATTTAAACACATGAATATATATAGATTCAAGAATAAATGCATAAGGAATCACCCAATGAACACACATAGATTGAATCATGGAAATAGTGTTAAAAGTAAATAAATAATCACACAAAGAAACAAACAATTGTTAGTCATAATGTTTGTAAAAACAATGTGACACAAACAATGTGATGAATATTTCCCCTAGAAAATAGGTGATAACTTAACAA
This sequence comes from Torreya grandis, assembly GCA_037957365.1. Taxonomy (NCBI): domain Eukaryota; kingdom Viridiplantae; phylum Streptophyta; class Pinopsida; order Cupressales; family Taxaceae; genus Torreya; species Torreya grandis. The sequence continues at coordinate 1,297,612 of JARHVA010002439.1, forward strand.
ACAAACAATATGGGGGAATAAATGAAAAGGAAAGTGGGTGGAAAAGATATCTTCATATGTACTAGGCAAGTGGGCATTGCCTACATAGTTCCATGGATGATATATCCAAAAAAACGTTAGGCCAAATGTAGTTATCCCAAGAATGGAATGAAAATGATAACTGATTAAAAATAAACATGATGTATGTGATATAATAATGGGAATGAACTTGAAAAATGGTGAAAGCATGGGATAAAAGTCCAAAAAGGATGGGGAAACTAAGTGACAAGTGATTTGCTTGTAACTTAGTAAGGATTTCCAAAATATTTTAGGAAATGAAGTGATCAATGTTTTTTGTTTTTTCTAAATGATTTTTCAAATGTTTTTGTAATTTTCTAGGTATCTCAACTTAATTAAGAATGGCAAGACACGAAATGGTCAAATCTCAAAAAATAGTGAGAGCATGGCTAACATGAAATAGATGATCACAAAATGATGAGAGCATGATGGAAAATTTAGACTATGTTAACCTCAAAAAGTAATGAGTATGACCCATATAGTCCCAAAATGGTCTTAGTTCATATTAGTTCCATGTTACAGTGGAGGAATCCAACTAGTGTAGTAGCCAATTCAAATAAAATAGGCATAATTGGTATGATGGCATAGTAAAACATAAGAAATGACAAGTTAATATGTCAAGGCATAAGAAACAAATTTTGCCATAGTTTTCCCTTAGTTGGATATAACCAGGATACAATGGATGAGATCAATGATACTAATTTGCTCATAGGTGATGATAGTTAGTAGCAAGACTGGTGAATAATGATTTTCCTCTATAGGTAGATATAATCATGCTCACATAAACAAACATGATTATAATGGATAAGAAATGAAGGATACAACTACCAAACTTCTATCATACTTCTCCAAAATACTACCTTTGTATGGAATTCTTAAAACTATTATTGAAACTAATTTGATTCTTCATGCTAAAAACATGAAACCAATGGATGAACCAAGGTCAAATGGGCTAGGATAGTATGGATCAAAACATGCTTTGGTTGATTGAATTGATACATGATGGGAAAAGTGATAGGCTAGTAGGATGATAGGATGATAAGATGATATGAAGTAATAATGACATGGTCCAAAGAAGAATATTGATAATATGGTACAGTTTGAAATGGTCCTCATAGAGAATACATCGAGTCACTCAAGCATAGTACCACTTGAGGTGTATAATGTTCATATGCTCATTAAGCTCATCTCCATATGGTGTGGAAATACTATATGTTCTTGTTCCATAGTCAAAAATAATGATGAAAGGACTAACCAAATTAGGTTATAATTAGCATTTATGATTCTTCTTAGCCATGGTATTATTTTAGATCTCTTTAAGGACAAGATTAGCAAGTTCAAATTGTCTATGTTTCATGCATTAATTATGGTGGCCATGGAGTCATTTTTGAAATTATTGAAGGTTATTCATTTAATTCATGCATCTCTCATCAATTAACTCTAGTTATTTTAGGTGAGCTACTGATAGTCTTCATCATCCAAAACATGTTTGAGAAAGATGCATAATGAAGGTAACTCAACCTCAATGGGAAGAATGGATTTAGTACCATAAACAAGTGAGTATGGAATGGATCCTATTGGGGATCATTGATTGGTATGGTATGCCCAAAAGTCACAAAATATCTGAAGGTGTCAATCATGATCGACAGCATTGACAATATTTTAAAGGATGTTGACAATGGTTTCGTTCGATGCTTCAGGTTGACCATTACATTGAAGGTAATATGCCATGGATAAATGCTATGTGATTTTGTATTTATCATATAGTAATTTGACATAATTTTTCTTGAGTGATCCTATATTATCATATATAATGTCAAAAGGGATACTATATCAATAAATGATATGGTTGAAAATGAATTTAGAAATTTTCTTTTCAATCATCTAAGTGAGGGGTATAGCTTCAACCCACTTAGTGAAATATTTTTTGGTAGTAAGGATATGATTATGGCCATCTGATGAGGTGGGGCTTATCTTCCCAATGAGTTTGAGGCCCCATGTATCAAATGGATATGGTGTCAACATTGGTCTGAAAGTCTTAGCTAGGGCATGAATTAGATTAGCATGTTGTTAAAACTCATCACATCTCTTGACATATGCAGCTACATCTACATCCATCATTGGCCAATAATACCCATTATGCAAGATATTTTTAAATAGGACTACCCTACTAGGGTGGGATCTACATACTAATTCATGAACTTCTTATATTGTTAGTATATATTTTGCTAAAGGTAAACAATGAAGTAGATTTTCATAAAAACTATGGTAGTACACGGTTGGTCCAAGTAAGGTATAATATTAGGAATTATGGATGAAGGATTTTGTTTATTTTTAGGATAATATAGGTGGTAAAACATGGTCATGTAAATAATCATATAGATCTAAATAACAAGTAGATTTGGACCAATAATATCACATATCATTGAGATAATTTAAGGTTCATGAACTAGCACTATTAGATTTCAAATAATAAATTGGTAGTATTTTATTGTATGTATTTGTCAAATGAGTGACCCAATGGTATACATTGTATCTAATATTTATTTTATTTCCCTTAGTATATGTTAAAAATTAATGGCAACACTTTGTTATTTGATATTATCAATCATGGCATTGTAGGGAACTAACTTATCATATTTGGTTTGAAACTGATTTGTAACTTGATTGATGATTAACTATGAATCACCATAAACATTTAGATGATGTATGTTCCATTATACTTCCTATCAAACCCCTATGATAAGTTCTTCCTATTTATCCATGTTTTTGTTATAAAGAAAGCTAGTTTTGAATGACTTAAGGATTAGATCCCCTTATGGAGTGATAATAAAAAGGCCTGACCCTGATCCATATGTAATAAATGAACCATAAAAATATAAATTCTGGTGATACTCCTCAAGATATGTTTTTATGATGGTCATAATGTATTCATCAAGAAATTGGAATGTTAGTGGCTTTATGTCTGCAAGGAGTGCTTCAACAAGTTGATCTATAAGAACTTACCCCTTGATGGATTTTTAGTTCACATATTCTATCTCAAAATCAATAAGAAGCATGATTCGTTTGGCCATATGGCCTTTTAAAGCTATTTTTGATAGTATATGCTTGACTGGATCTACTTTTGAAATGACCATGGTCTTATTACTCAACATGTATGTCATAGTTTCTAAGCTACAAAGACCATAGCTAAATAGGCATTTTTAATTGGTGTATAATTGTGTTCATACATAACTAGTGTACAACTTAGATATTACACAACATGATCTTCTCCATTATCATTGTGTTGAGATATAAGTTCCCCTAGGGCTTAATTTATTACTGATAAATACAAAAGGAATGATTTCCCTAGCATAGGAGGTAATAAGACTAGTGGATGTATAAATGCCATCATCATCCTCTAGCTATTGAAAAGCTTTTTGATAATCATCATCCTAAAGAAATATCACACCCTTCTTTAGTAGATGTGTAAATGGATTACACTTATTGGCCAATTGAGATAGGAATCATTTGATAGACTAGATTTTACCCAATAAAATATGAAGCTAATTCAAATTTGTTGATGGTGCCATCTCTATTATGGCTCATACTTTGTCTAGATCAACTTTTATGCCCCTATAAGACACAATGAAGCTAGGAAATTTGTTGGAAGTAATTCCAGAACCATACTTCTTAGGGTTGATCCTAACTTTGTATTCTCGTAGTCATTCAAATATCCTCATCAATGTTATGGGATGATTAACCCTGGTCTTTGATTTTCTTAGTATGTCATCAATGCAGTCTTTGAGAATGCCAAGCATCATAACATGCAATATGATTGCCATGGCTCTTTGATAGGTACCCTCTATGTCCTTATGATCAAATTTCATAACTTGATAATAAGAAGTTCTCCAAAAAATGGTGAATGCTATTTTGTGTTGGTCTTTTGACATGATTCAAATTTGATTATAGCTTAAGAATATACCCACCAATGAAAGCATCTAATAGCCTACTATGGAGTCAAAAATAATTTTAATGTTTAGTAGTGAAAATTAATTTCTAGGGAAAGCTTTGTTAATGTCTCAAAAATTAGTACAAAATATGATTCCTTCCAACTTTTTACTAACTAGCACTATACTGGAAATCCATTCAAAATAGTGTAATGGCTTGATACATATCTCTTATAAGAGATTTTGAAATTCTTTCTTTACTAATAAAACAATACATGGATGTATTTTTCATAATTTTTTCTTCATAAGTTTGGCACTAGGATGTACCACAAGGTGGTGAAAAACCAAGGCATGGTCCAAACCAAGCATGTTATAATAAGCCCATGCAAATATATCAAAAAATTCCTTCAATAGGGATGTTGACACTTCATGATCCTATTTAGTGAAGGACATTCCTAATTTAAACCACTTTGGGTCATTTGGATACCCTATGTTAACCTCTAATGTATCTTCCACTAGAAGTGTCAAACTATCTTCAAGAATAGTGGGTAAAGATTTCAATTGTTTGGTTATGTCTGAGTCCTCTATTAGGACTTTTTCTTAAATTTATCCCAAACTTGATGAATAAAAATCCATCAATGGGATATATGGCCATGTGAAAAAAATATTTGGAAACTCTTATATTATTTTATTGAATGCATGTTATTCTTGAAGACTGAATTCAAGTCCATAGACAATTTCATCATTATTCGTTCCCTGAATGATTTGATCAAAAGATTATTATTATTCAAGACTAAAATTGGACCCATAGACAAGTTCATCATTTTTTGTCTCTTTCTTGGTCTATACTTGAATAAGGTTGAACACCCCCATCTAGTGTTGCCTAAAATAGGTTTTTACCATTAGACTAGCCTTTATCTTTACTTTTTCCCTGGTCAAAAATTACCTCAAAAAGGTTTTCACTTTGGGACCTCAATGTTTTATTTAATTATGTTTGGCTAAGGGTGTTAATTTGGTTTCCAAAATAGCCTTGAGGATATATCTTGAATAATAACCCTTTATTATGGTCTCCCAACAAAATATTGTCCCTAAGGCATAAAAAATCATAGAAGGTCTCATCATTTTAAAAATCATCGATTGGGACATTGGATTTTTTTGGTCATAATCTATTAGTTGGGGATAATATAATGGTAGTGGATTATGACAAATGAATGGTTGAAGGGTACAAATGGTGTTATTATCAAACATATTAGTTTGGGATAATTCATCAAATTAGATGCGATCAGACTCTACTTTGTTATCAACATTGTTATCACTAGTCATTGGTGATGAAACTTGAATAACATACATGTGGTCACTCCCAAGTGGTTTAAATCTAATTCCATACATTCCTTTGTACTTATTCATAGAAATTGGCTCAAGTGTTTTGTATTGATTTGGCTTGAGGCCTCCTCCTTCATAGTCTTGATTTTTCATGATCTGATTAGGAATGAGATACTTGGAATTCTCATAACAATCATCTAATTTATCATTGTATAAACATGATCCATCACCTTTGATAGGGTCATTTCCTTTGCTAGAGGCTAGTATGAATGTGATGGATATTATATTGTGATGATGGCCTTTTCCCTTTATTTTTCATTACATGAGTGGTTTGACATTTCATCTTCCAAAAAACATTGGTTTTTATGGAATATTTTCAATGTGAAGGTTGTCATGCATCAAATACTATCTTGTGGCATTATCTGAGATGGTATAGTGATTCGACATTTTACGAGGTAGTATGTGAGAAAGGGAATCTATGGTATTAGGGTAAATGAAATTGGCCTCTATTAAATCAATAATTATTGCTTTCCCTTTATCTTGCTTGGTGATTAGATTCATGCCAAAAGAGTAATTATATCTCTTAAACTTAGCCTTGAGATGTTTGTAATGCCAATATGGATGCAAATCTCCTGGGATATTAACCTCCATCCCTAAATGGAAGAAATTGATACATTTTTTAAATGTTGATGGGAGTACATGAATTTTGTGTAACCAAGGTTTACCCAAAATAATATTTTATGATAAATCAAGATATAACACATGGAAAAGTGTATCATGAGTCAAAGGCCCAATGATAACTAGCAAGTTAATGGTTCCTTATGATTCTCATTCTCTATTTTCTTATGCTTTGATGGTTTCTATTTTTTATTGGAGATATATTGATGTGTACCTAAGAATATTGATGAGATTTAGAGACTTTATGTTTAGACCTTATCCATTGTCTATGAGGACATGTTTCACTTTATGCCTTTCTATGTAAACTTTGATGTATAATGAATTATTATGTAGTGGACTAAGGAATGGCATATCACACTAGTTGAAGGTTACTTATTGGGTTGGACATAGGTTTCCAACCAAATATTTAAATTTATTAGGGGATATGTCATTTGGAACTATGTATTTGTTTCTATCTAATTTTTTGATTTTTCCTAGTGTTGAAAAGAAAGAAACTAGTAAAGTGGTGTGTAGAAGAATACATGTTAAATGTGGGCTCATTAAAATCCAAAATTTGTGATAAATCCTCTTTGTTTTGGGAAGATGACCTAAAAACAATAAAAAACTATCACAAACTTATTTTTAAGACAATTATTTGGGTGGATCACCTACCGTGAGTTAGATCATATAAGTGAAAGCTTTCTAGGAGGCTGTCGATCCACCTACTTTTAAGCACTTATGTTTACAAACAAAAAGGAAAGAAAATTATATTTAAAGTATCAAACTTAAATTAAATATATAAAATAATAAAAAATTAATTAATAAAATTAAATTCTTTGTTAAGATAGCTAAAATAAAGAAACTAGATCGATTAATACTGTGCTAAAAATTAGCTGAAGCAAAGTGGTGGTTTTGGTTTGGTAATTTGGAAAGGGTAAAAATATAGGTTAGTTTGGGTTGGTAAATGGTTCAGATGGTAAAGGGTAATATGTTTAATAAATAAAGAGGGATAAATGGTTAAAAATATACAATGAAGGCAAAGGGGTGAATGGTCAAAAGGAGGCCAAGAAGGCAAAGGGGTAAATGGTAAATAAGAGACCAAGAAAGCAAATAGATCAATGGCGATCAAGAAAGAAAAGGAATATGGAAAAGAGGGTAAAATATAAAGAGGGTAAGAAAGAAATAAAGTGAAATAAATATGTCAAAGGGAAATAAATAAATAAATTAGAATAACTAAATAACAATGTTACCTTTATTCTTGAAGATGTTTGTTGGTGAAGATTGGCTTGTTGATGATATTGTTGTTGATGAAGATGGCTTTTTGGGGATTTGACTCCTTTAACCTCCAATATTATGACCTCCTCAAAAAATATAAAATGTACAAATTGAATGTTTACACTAAAAACTAACTTACCAATGGGTGAAGGAGAAGGGGTACTTATAGCATTTGTTGTTAAGAAACATGTCAAAGAAGTGGAATAGTGAAATATGGAACCATTTTCTAAGTGGGATCATAAATGACAAAGGGGATAAGGGTGGTGGGATTACCACCTTACTTTTTTTTCCCCACTTTGAACATGAGTCCAATTTTGAGTGGAAATAATGTACATAGACCCAATGAGGCCAAAAGACTTTCCACCAAGATAATTTGTCTTTTGGCTAAGTACCCCATGAATTTTGGAACCATTATCCATGTAGGTGTATGGGTGAATAAAATGATAAGGGTGGTGGGATTCCCACTTTGTTGGTTTGTCTCCCACCTTACACATGAGTCCAATTTTGAGTGAAAATCATGAAAATGGACCTAAATAAGGCCAAAGGACTTAATAAAAAGTTAATTTATCCTTTGGCTAAGTGCCACATGAATTTTAGAACCACCTTTAGTCATGAGGACAAAAACACATGTTGAATCATGGCCCCATAGTTAAAAATGCACCATACTTCAAATGAGGGGCCCTTGGGTGCTTAATGATGTCATTAGGTACCTTAGAGGAGGTTCCTAGGTGGGGTATGATGTCCCACTTCAAGCCACCTCACTTCCAAGCCATGTAACTTGCCATATAACTTTCCATATCACCTTCCATGCCAATTTCCATGTCACTTGCCATGTAACATGCCATGTCACCTATCATGTCATCATGAATAGTGATAGTGGGTCCCATAGTGAATAGTACTTTTGAATAGTAATATATTAATAGTGATAGGAGAATAGTGATTTGGTTAGGTTAAGAGGGGTTGTTTAAGGGTTAGGAAGGTTTACGGGGTTTTTAGGGGTCTCAAGGTATTCAGATATCAAAAATTACAAGCATATAGTTTTTTAGTGTTTACATTTTACTCCTTTTGTTATGCAGCTTTGAATTAACAAGTTACAAAACAAAAATAGATCATTTGGTCAAAGGTCAAGATGCCCTGAGTATGAGAGGATGTGTTCCCCCTCAAAAGAGGAGTTGATTAGGGAAAGGAAAATTGGGTATAAGATTGAGTAGTTGGTGGGGAGGCACTAGGTGGTGCCACAAGGTAGTTGGGCATTCGAGATGTAAACATGTACATACAATATGACTAAGTGTGGTAGCCAAGGTCACACACAACCTAAAGTTGTTAATGTTAGTAAAATAAGGGTCAAATATAAGGGATAAGTGACCAATGTACCACATGATCACAACTACGGTTGAGTACACTTGTTAGTCTCTTAGATAAGGTCAATGTTTTTGTAGGTATCTAAATTTAGAAGTGTTCCTTTAAAAAATATAGATGGTTTGGTCATGTACTAAGTGGAGTAAATTCAAATGTTTAACAAGGTAAGATTGGTTGATTTGGTCAAAAGGACTAAGGTAAGGTTATCATAAAAATATGCAATAGTTTGGGTCAAAATGGCCAATGTTGAAGAGGAAAAAGGTGAATGGATGGGGATGGATTGGTTGGAGGTGGTTGTGCTGACTCTAAATGCACTAGGCCAAATAAACACTACCTACATAGTTTTATGGATAAAATATCCAAAAGAACTTTAGGCCCAATGTAGTTTTCTAGTGGATTTTAGATGGGTTACTCCAATGTGAAAAACACATGGTTAGGTTTGGTGAAAGGTTTACTAAAAATGGATGTGCATCAATGATGGGTTGGGGTTGTGGATAAAGGCATCTCTAAAAGGTGGGTTGATTGGTCACATATAAGGATTTGACGTTAATGTTTCTCTAATGTTATATATGCTTAGGGTTATGATTTTTGATGGATGATAGTTGTGGCACATAAATAGGTTAGATAACCATACTAGACATGGGAAAATACATGAAAAATTATGAGACATAGGTCTAATAGAATACATGACTCAATGATGAGAGAATAAGAAATGAGGTATAATGCCTTTTTATTGACAAGGATGAAATAAAACCTGAAGTTGGATTGGTTTAAGGAACATAAACCTTTCAAATGCTTTTCATTAGCATGCATTGGTTGATAAAACACTTTTATTGATCACATTGTGTTAAGTAAGCTCTAATCTATAGATTTATAGATAGTATATAGGAAGATGGGTAATAAGTGGTATGAAGGATAATGGGTGATGTGTATGGTAACCTTATATGGGTTAATTTTCCCCTTTTATAGGTGACATAAGAATTGTAATAAACAAGTCCATATCATATGATAAATGTAGATTGATCAATGCAAGAAGTCTACATGTGAACACTGATTATGACTTCTAACTTATTATGCTACTTGAGATTTAATTGTGAATTTAGATTTCATTGTAGTAGTGGGTATTTTGTTTTACTATTGTATATGGGAAGCTGATCGATGTGGGAAGCTTCCAAGAAATTTCTCTTCTTTTGAAAAAGTTAACTTATCCATCCTTTAAAGGAGTTTTCTTTGTTTATTTTCTTTGTTTAGTGCTCTTGATAGCTATCCTTCAAGCGAAAGTATACCTTATATTTGGAAATTTTTATTTTGTTTTTGAGAAATTGTCCTTCAAGGGAGTAGTCTATAATGCTTAATATATTGATCCAAGTAATATTTTCGTATCCAAATTATTGTTGGATGTGATTTTTCTAGACATGCACAAGTCTAATTAGGATAAGAGGTTTACCATTATGAGGGCAAAAATTTAACACAAAAAGGTTAATTATATGTGAAGAATCTCATGGTTTATTGTTGCAATCAGTTATCCTCAAAAGGAAAGGAGGAATATGGGTGAAGGTTAAAATCTCATAATCTAGGGATGAGCTTAAGTTACACAAAAGGAATGAGCTTGATCCTCTTTTTTAACATAAAAATGGGCACATATACAAAGCATTAAAAGGCTAAGGTTTTGGTTTACCTTTGAGAGAGGACAAATGATAAGATCTTGATCCATACTTATGGGTAATGATTTAGGGTCAAAGCCAATTGAAAGCAAACTTGACTCATTTTTTTTTCTCCATGTTGGTCACATGGTTTTCCCTTAGGATGAGGTCTCCAATATTGAAGTCCCATTGTTTGAGGTGGTTGTTATAATCACGTTTGATACACTCTTGGTAATATGAAGGTGGGTGAGGTATGATAAATGATACTCGTCAAGTAGTTTAAGATGAACTAAATGGTGTTGATGATAATGTTATTAAAAAATAAGATCTTACAAATATATGCAAAGAGAGGGAATTTGGACTTAAAGAGGAAAGATTGCCTCTACTCTGAAGACTAAAAATAAAGGGGTAGCACCTATAGATGTTTGAATACTAGTGTGATAGGCCCATAAAGTGAATGAAATGTTTAAGTGTCAATCTTGACTTGAAGCACTGATGACTTTGGTTAGCATTTTAATTAAGGATTTTGTTAGAGGCATCTACTATCCATTTACTTATGGATGGTAGGGTGAGGAAAAGCTTAAATTGATGATAAATGCATCAAATAGACCTTGGACTTGCTTGTTTTTGAAATATTTTCCATTATTGGTGATGATCTTATGAGGAACATTGAAATAACATATGATATGATGATTGATAAAGTTAACAATCTTCTCCACATTGGTCAAGATAAGAGGAATAACTTCCACCCAGTTGTTGAAATATTAAATAGATGTGATTATGGAGCTATGCCACTACAAATAATGGGGGTTGATTTCCCCAATGAGATCAAACCCCCATTATGAGAAAGGCCAAAAGTCCTTAGATACTTGGAGGCCATTGGCTAACACATGATTTAAATTAACATTTTTAATCATAAAAGTCTCGGTTGAGGGTGGGCCAATAGTATCCAATGTGAAGGATACATTTAGCAACTGTAAGACCTCTAAAGTGTCCCCCATAGATCCCATCATGTATTTACCTGATGGCATGGGAAGCTTCATGGATACATATGAAATAAACAAGGAGACCATATAAACCACATTTGTAAAGGATGCCCCATACTATGGTGTAATGAGAGGTACTCTAAACAAAGGTTATTTAGTGGTTCTCAGAGAGGTTGGGAGGAATAAAGCCTAAGTTGAGGTAGTTAAAATTTTGGTCATACCAAATGTTAGATTAGGATTCCTCCACACTAAAAATTGTAATGAGGTCAAATTGGTTATAGGAGGGTATGGTAAAATGATGAATGGTGATAAATATTTTGGAATTAGAAGGATAAGAAGGGATCTAGGAAGTAAGGCAAGCTATTATATCGATGAATTTGTTGGTAGTTCGTAGAATAGATTAGACTAGGTAATGCTTGAATGATGCTAAGAGTTTTTCAACTAAATGTTTATATTTTTATAAGAGATCATTATTAAATTAATAGGATTCATTGACGTGGTTGACAATGAGCTAAGAATCACCAAAGACATTGATTTTCTTAATTCCCAAGGCTAGAATGGTTTGGAGACCTATGACTAGGGATTCATACTCAACAATATTATTGGTGCATTTAAAATCAATTTTTAAGGATAGACAAAGGGGTTCACTATAAAAGGGGATAATAATGATATTATCCCCCCACCATGTTGACACTTTGACCCATTGAAGAACATAGTCATTTGGTAGGTTATGTCCTTCTGGGAAAGAGTAGTGATGGATTCATCTGGGAATTCAAGTAGAGGAGGTTGGTTATCTATCAAAGGTGATTCAACCAATTCATTAGTAATGACTTTCCCTTTAATTTAATTTTTCTAAAGGAACTCAAGATCAAACTATGTTAAGAGAATAAGCCACTTGGCCATATGCTAGTTTTGGTATGGCTTGGAATATATGTACATGAGTGGGTTGGTGTTGGTTATGACAGGTTTTATGGTTAAGAAGGTAGTGGTGGATTTTGGTGGTAATGAAATTCAAGGCCAATCAAATTTTTTGAGTATGGGTATACTGAGTCTCATATTCTATAATCATGTGGCTAATGTATTACATGGCTTGTTCTCTATGTTGTTCATCTAGGTGAGCCGATATCACCCCTAAGGAATGGTCAGTGGTAGAGATATATAGGTAAAGGGGTGGTAATCCTTAGGAGGGGTGAGGATAGGTGGTGACAAAAGGTACTATTTGAGAGATTTAAATGATTTTTGATAATCACTATTCCATTTGAAAGAGACATCCTTCTTTAGAAGGTGATGGAAAGGTTAGCACTAGTTTGAAAGCTAGGAAATGAAATAGTGAATGGATTAAAGCTTCCCTTGTAGGATATGGAGTTGTTTAAGGTTGGTAGGAGGTGGAATCTCCAAGATTTATTTAACCTTGGTACGGTTTACTTTGATTCCTTGAAGGGAGATGATAAAGCTAAGGAGGTTTCCTAAAAGGACCCAAAAAACACATTTTTTAGGGTTGAGTTTGACATGGAAATGGATTAGGCATTCAAATATAATTCTAAAAACTTTCAGATGATATTTTCAAGATTTGGATTTTCCCAAGAGATCATCAACATAGTCCTCTATGATGTTATGGATGAGGTCATGGAAGATGTAGGTCATGGCTTGCTAGTAAGTTGCATTAGCATTATTTAACCTCAAAGGCATGAGTATGTATAAAAAAGTTTCCTAAGGGGTGATAAAAGTGGTTTTATGTTTATCTTTAAGAGCAATCAAGATTTGATTGTAACCCAAAAACCTATCCATGAGAGATAACATCTCATGGTTGGCTATAAGATCAACAAGTTGGTCAATCCTAAGTAGATGATATTCATCCTTGGGGTAGGTAAGGTTAAGGTCACAAAAATCCACTTAAATTTATAGACCCCCAATGGCGTTGGTGATAAGTATGATATTTGAGACCCATTGGGGGTAGTTAATGGGTTGAATGAAGTTTACAAATAGGGAATGCTAAAGATCTTCTTTGATGAGAAGGGATATGTGAGGATTCATGCATTAAAGTTTTTATTTAATAGGCGTAGCATCATGATTAATGAATATGTTATGGGTGACAATGGTGTGGTCAATCCTGGGTATATCACTGTAAGACCAAGCAAATGTTATGTTACAGTTTTGGAGGAAAGAAGAGAAGCCTTGAAGTTTTTTGACATTTAGTGATTGGCCCATTTTGATAATTTAGGGGTTTTCTTGAGTGCCCAAGTTGATATCTATGGTGGATTCATTCAACATGGTCTAGGTTTCAAGAAGGGTTTTATGTATTAAATAATTTGGGGCACCAAGGTAGGTCAAAATAGAATCATCATCTTGATGTTGGATGGTGTTGATGGTAGGAGAATCATATTCTACCATTTTGAGATGAATGAGAGGAAGATTTTTAGTTTGGATATCCTTTTGATAGGTCAAAGGGAAAAAATAATAATAATACTAACTGAAAAAAATTGGGAGGAATGATGTCAAAATCCTTAGACTTTAAAGGAGGTTGGGTTGGTGAGGAGGGGATGCCTTAATGCACTAGTAGAATTTGGAAAATAAATGACTATATGACTAAAAATTTTAGTCACAAAAACTAAAAATGTATAAATTCTTCTAATTTTTAGCAAATTAGCTATAAATTAGTAAGCAAATGACTAATGTGGTCATCAACTAAAAAAATATTTAGTCATACAAATACAAATGACTAAATAGTTACTCAAATACAAATTAGATGAAATTAAAAAAAATGGTGGGAGTGTATTTCACACAATTAATTATTCATTGAATATTTCCTCATTTTGTTAGTTGGTAATTAGCCTAGAAGTGAGGCATTTTGGGTTATAATAGCTACTTGCATGGGCAATAAAGCTTATTTGGAAAGGACCTAGAGACTTGTACATAAGGTAGGTAAGGAATTAATATTTTTTTGTAAAGAATTTGAAGTCAATGAGGCCCTCTTTAACAAATTCAGATTTAGGGATGCCCTTTATAGTGAATTCAAAGGTAATTCAAAACCCTCATTAAATTAAACAAAAAATATATAGATTTATGATTGGAAACTTACAGTAGTTACATAGGAAACTAAGTACCAAAACCATATAGGTAGTTTAGGTTTTATGGGATTTTGTTTTCATTAGTTTTTTCTAATAAATTTGGAGCATATGGTAATTGAACTTGTAACTCAAGTGAAACACCACCTTTTTCTAGTCATTAGAATAATTCCATATCCTTAAAGCACATAGAGAAAACTATAGAATTGGCACTGGGGATTTTATTTTGAATTCAACCTAAATTCCATTTCCTAATGCCTATATAAAATTTTTTTGAGCCATCTCTAGCTCATAATTCTTAACATGAAGAACATTAATGTTTTTCAATAATTCAATGGGTACTTCTTCTCTTCTCTTCTTCAGAATAGACTTTGCTATCTTAAGAAAATTTAAGGCTACACTAGGGTCTGATGATATTAATAACTCACCCATATTGATAATTGCATGGGCATCATATGGATCTATATGAGTTTCCTTTCTTAAATTTTCCAAAGCCTTTTGTTGGTTCTCAAATTTGTAGTATGAAAAATAGTAAAAGGATGCCAAGCTTTATGATTAGGTTATACAAACAATTTGGCTAACCAATAGAATCAACCTAAGTGGTTATTAGGATTCTCTACACTTTAGGATTTTCTTTACCTATATGGGTGTTTCCTTATAATAACTAATGATTATTTAATCCTCAAATTTGTAGGTGACTTCAGAGAAGATTAAGTGACTTATATAATTTTGTCAATTGAATCATCCAATTCACCTTAATCTCAACTAGCATATGACTTAAATTAGATTTTTTTAAAATTTTTCTATTATACTATTACTCCTGCTCCTACACAATAAAAAATTAAAATTGGATTTTTTTAATATGGTAAAAGGAAATGATTATGGAAAAGAATTTATCAGTGCCTTTCTCAACAATTGGGTAACAGGCTCTATTCAAAGAAAGATTTATGATTTCTATCTAGCCAAAACATGAATTAATTTACATGGGATTGTCTATGACTGGCATAGCTAGGCATGATTATTATTACCTTTCTCTTCTTAATTACCCAAATTTAATCCTCTAAGTTACAGTGATCTATTCAATGGAATTTAATCCCTAGTTGAGGAAACCCAATTAGATAAACCACCCAAAAACAACAAATGTGTTTTGAATAACTAAACATATACTTGATATCTTAATTCAAATAAAAAGGAGAAACAAAAATTGAGACAACCAAATAAAGTATAACATGAATATTCAACAAACAATTAAGAACTAGATATATGACACCATAGAAATATGGTTTGATTTTATTGATTTATCTTTAAAGAGCAGACCTTACAATTTCTTTTTCCAAAATCAATTTCCTAAAAATATTTCCCAAGGTATTAGTTTCCTTATTTTAGGGGTCAAGGAAAATACAATATCCAAAACTTTCACATTCTAAAAAATGATTTTTCATATACCCACCCCTTAATATGACCTATTACAACATATACTGTTTGACAAGTCTTAAAAAAACTGCCAAACATATTTTGAATACATATTGGAGAGCATAAAAATAAGAAAAATAAAAAACATGAGGAAATCCAAAATTTGTTGGTGCCATGTTGATGCCATGTTGATGCTCATTACTCCTCTGCATACTTAATCTATTTATTCTTCAAATGTCAAATACTGATTCTCCCATTGGTACACTATGAAATTATTAGGCCACTTATAGTCTTGGATATGGAGTAGGTTGGAATGGTGATCTTTCCATATTTTTTCCAATAACACTTTTATGTCAATGATGAAATTTTCATATCCAACATCCAGAGCAATTATTTTATCCAAAATGACATTAAAACTAAGAATATTTATGTTTTGATCTTTTTTCAAGAAATCAATGAATTGAGAAACTATTTGACCATATTCAATTTTCCATGCATCAAAACCTTTGATGTTTCTATCCTTTATCAAAATGGAATTAATAAACTAGTGTTTTAAGGTAGTAAAAGAATCAATCTTTGCCTACATTTTCCATCTCTCACCATTCACATACTAAAATTCATTCAAGATCATTTTCATTATCTTCTCTATTGGCTTGAGTGAGGTTGGAGCACTTGGATCTATTTGTATAAATTTGCACAAGGTTAGTAATTTATGGTGTGTAGGTTTCCATTTATTTTCTATTGGATCCAAAATAGAAAGATTGACCTTCAACTAATCAATGGCCTAAGGCAAAGAAGAATAACATTCATGCACATCTCACAATTTGTCAAAAACCAATTTTACTCTGTATTCCAAAATATTCTCAAACACCTCAAGGATTTTCAATTTGGCCTCATCCTTTTTCTTGTCATTTTGATTTTTCAAATATTTAATTTCTTTCTCCAACTTCAACTTCAATGCATTCAACTGATAAAAGGGGATTGTATTATCATTGGTTATTTATGGCATAGGGGCTTGGTATGGCACAATTTAATGGTTTTTAGAATCAACACCCTTCAACTATTGCCTTAGTTTGACATTTTACAAATACAACCTATTCACTTCATCATTTATTTCAATTTGAGTTTTTTCATAGTCAATAAATCTTTACTCCATTTTCTTGACATCAGCTTGTGTGAACATTACAGCATGCACAGTAGGGATGGTACCTTCAAACACTGATGTATCCTAAAAAAAATTCACCATAGCTATTTCCATCAACTCCTAGACTACATCAAGCAATATTGGCTTGTTGGTGTTCTTTTGTGTGGCCCATATTTCTAGAGTCTCTATCTTGGGGTTAAACCCACAACCACTGACACCATCCTAATAATCAAACTTAAAAACCATCATGGGTTCATCTTGATTTCTCACTTGGTCCAACAAAAACATTTTCTTCAATTCAAGTCCATGGATGATCAACATATTACTATTCAAAACCATTTGTCTAGCCTCATAAATTTTCAAATCCTTGAAAGTCTATGTCACAATTTGATCATGATGATATTCATCAGCACCCATTTTATTTATTTCCACCTTTTATTTAAAAATTTTCATCTTCATTTTGAGCCAAAAATATTATAAATATGGAGTATTTATAAAATAATCATCCTTGATGAACCTCATAGAAACCAAAACCCTTTCATCTTCTTTTAGTTTAGACTCACTTTGTACTTGTTCATCCATACTAGCTTCTAGTTTGTGTGTTTATGTTTCTTAACCAATAAGGGGTTGATTAACTTCCTATCCCTCTCCCATATGCCTCAAAATACTAGCCACCTCTTTAGAGTCACCAACATCTTTAGTCATTTCATATGGAACAAGTGGAGAAACATCAATAATCTTTTTCCTTTTAGTAGGTGGTGAATCAGGAACAACTGGATCTTGCACTTACATTGCATCCAGACCAGGTTTTTGAATCACAACTCTTATTGTATTTTTGATAGGGAGGTTGGTAGCCTTTATAGGCTACTTCTTAGACTTTCCATATATTTTTTTCAAATTATCAATTATCAAATCTATTCTGTTGAAAGGGTCGTTCTCTTCAAAAAAAAATCCTCAATTTTTTTTTTCTTTTGTCATCCTCAATCTTATTCAAAATTTCCCATTTTCTTTTCCTATTATACACTTCTTGAAAAGTGACATAATTTTTATCACACCCTCATAAAAATTGATTTGATGGGATATCCCCATCTTGATAAGTATGGCTTGTCTAACAAAGTTCATGTGACCCTTTAGATCACAAACCCTTTTTATCCATGATTTCAAAGAATATTTAGCCTTCAAATACGCTTGAAACTCCTCCAAGGTATCTAAACCAATGTACCATTCACCAAACATAGTGGAATTTAGAATAAATATGCCCTTTTTTGTTTTTTCATCACATTTTTCTCCATTTAGAGAATTTACGACATGAATTCGACAAAAGCAATTCTATTTGGCACAAATTTTGGCAACACATGGGGTGGTTGAGTACACCTATATACTATGATTATATTATGGTCAAGAAAGAAATACCAATAAACAAAGTTATGTTTGTGACCTTATTCTAGCCTATGAGCAAGAGGCCTCAACATTTATATGACCTCTTTGGTCAATCTAGGAAAAAGGCTACTAAGGGAATTCATTATTATGACTGAGAAATCATCATAGAACATAACATAGTTATAGTTCTAATAATGAATGTCCTATTTGTAATACTAGCACTATGTAGGCAATCTTTATCTCTTTTCATCAATCATGCCTAAGTCCATCTTGTTGGGCTAATTCCTTATATTCTAATACAAAATTAAATGACACAACAAAAAATAATATTTGAACTCCATAAGTGTCTTGTTCTCCCTTATTTTCAAAAATTCATCATGCAATTTCTTCTCAATAAATGATGTAAAATCATACTCAACATTAACCTTTGGGTTTTATATTCTCATGCCCATCATCATCATTCCAAATGACATTCAATCTTGGGCATTAATTCCTATCACTTGACATAAAGCAAAATATGTACACAACAAAATCATCAACTGGAAAAGGCTCAACTATAGTGGTTGGGATTGAAATCCTTATATTATTGGCCCCATCCTCATGTACATGGGAAAATAATCACTCCTATGTGTATTTATTATATTGGTGTATTATTTTTCACTCTTCTTCAAATCAACTTTTGTGAGGGCTTGCTTGTTGAGCATGAGTCAATCAATGATTGCATTTTTGTCCATAGCCACTATTGGTGACCCATTTGGCAACCTAACAGATTTGGTGGCTAGATGATAGTGTTGTGCCAATATCCTAATAAAATCCACATCAATGAATACATTTGGCACCATAATCTTAGCCAAATTCAAATTCCATAGGTTTGTAATTGGTCCCTATCTATCTTGCTTTTGACAAAAAAAAAAAAATACATCTTGAGATAGGGACTCTAGCATCCTAACACCCCTCTACTACGTCTTTGAATAGTTTCTTATACCCTTTGTCAATTGAATTTGTAAAAATGTCTAACAGTGACTATTGAAGAGACCACTTCTTGGGTACAGGGGGTTTAGTGCTCTTACTTGTAGACTCAAATTTCTTAGGTGTCATAGTTTGATTCTTTTATGAGAAAGGGTTTTGATAGGCACTTGGTCTACCAAACCAATTGAAAATAAAGCAAAAACTATCAACTTTTATGAAGAGATTGATGAGGTAGGCTTACTTAATTGGAAGATGGTTGATGTGTGCACATAAAGCTTGAATTCACCATCTACAATCACCATTGAATTTGATTGAATGACAAAATACAAATAAATTTCAAATTTTATTCTTCTATAAAGCCATTCATTTCGCCATTACTCTGATTCATGCCATGAAATTGATAAATCTCAGCATTCATGTCTTTCAAATATAGACCATTGATTTGGTCTAATCTAATTTATAAGTGGGAAATTCAATCATAAGCATCAATGATAACCACTGTGGGTTGGAGATATAGTCATTTCAGCATTTAATACTTTACCACATCACTAAAATACCTATTTAGATCTATCATGGGACCATGGGATCTTCTAAATGATTATACTACATCTTTAATCGCTTACTGCCACCCCATAATTTTTGATACATATCATCATGGGATACATGTTAACCCTTATACCTCATACCACGTTATCTCTAACCTTTGATTTGACCATTGTGGGACCATAGGATCCTTTGGTATCCCTTCACTATTTATTGTATCATCATAAGCATTGGATTTGACATGTTGAAAAATAAGGAAAGACTACTAAATAGGCTAATGAGTTGGTTTCACAATAACAATTTGATTATTATGATCAATCAGATTATAGGTGGATTGTCTAAATAAATACACAATAAAATATTGTTCATGTAAACAAATAAAACAATCCAATGATTATAAAAAAACACTCCAAATCAAACTTAAATATATGAATGAATGTGAATTCTCACTCTAACACTTAGTTATATAAGACTAATGTGGTAAGGCTACTTATTTGCCTTCAACATCTTTCTTGTCTACTTGATAAACATTTTTTTATATTGGTTTGTTATTCTTTGAGTGTTTTATACTTCAACTCTTTCTATGTTTGGCTTTTTGGATGGTTATATCCATGTATTTCATAACTATGGTATGATTTTAGATGTATCTAATATTTTACAATTTCCTACTTTTAAATATGAAATTATTATTTTTTCATAAGGAATATAAGATCATGTATCAACTAAAGAATCCAAAAAATAGAATTGTATCAAATGAGGTAATCTAATAGTAGTAGGCGGTGGAGGAATCTTGAGGGACCACCAAGGTCAACCTTGTCTTGTATGCTCCTTGGTTATTGGGAATGATGAAAATAATTGAGTGGACACAACATGTAACTCTTAAAGTGGATGTATTTATTAGTGTTGAAGGGATGGAAAAAGGTAATAATAGAAGGTGATATAAAAATAATAATTAACTCAATATCAAGTGGATCGATAAGTGAATGGATAATAAATGAGATTATAAAATAGATTAAATGTATTTTCAAAAATTAAAATAAGAAATCTTTTAACATATAAAAATAAAAGGGTTTTATGTAAAAAATTATCATGGGAGCATGAGACATACTTCATTTAAATTTTACCGCTTACCGCTAGTCCATAAGACCTTCTTTGAACTATCACAGGGCTCTGGTATGTGTTATCTATCAGCTTAGCCCTTATTAAAATATCACCATTTATCTTTTTATCCATCATGGGGATGTGGTAAACATTTACTATTTTCTCTTACTACATCACTATAGGTCAACATTTTGTTTGTCATGGGGTCACAGTGAAATGTTATATGCTACTCAAACTCTTGCTGCCAGCCCGTCAATTACTTTTGAGACCTCCACAAGGCCATTGTAACTAGTCTCTATATAACACAATATTTTAAGTGAAGTTCCTACATGTTGTGAGGAAATAGTAACTATCTTTTCACTTCTTTTAGTTCTTGTACACCTGTCAAAGCTATTGGAATGTATTATAGGCCTACGATAAGAGATAAAAAACACATCAATGATCACAATACAAATATCTTTCACATGGACATGATATAGGATGTTAAATAGGATAGTGATTTGTTTTTAGAACAACCACTTGATTATTGTGATCAATCAAATTATAGGTGGATTTTTTAAATAAATACACAATAAAATATTATTTGTGTACACAAAAAATAATCTAATGATTATAAAAAAATAATACAAATCAAACTTAACTCTATGAATGAATGTTAATGCTCACTCTAACACTTAGTTAGATGAGACTAACATGGTAAGACTACTTCTTTACCTTTAACGCCTTTCTTGTCTACTTAACAAACATTTTTTTATGTTGGATTGTTTTTCTTTGAGTGACTTACACTTCAACTCTTTCTATGTTTGGGTGTTTTGGATGGTTATATCCATGTATTTCATCCCTATGGTATACTTTTAGATGCGTATGATATTATCCAATTTCCTATTTTTAAATATGAAATTATGATTTTTTCCTAAGGGAAAAAAGATCATGTATCAACTAAAAAATCCAAAAAATGGAATTCTATCAAATAAGGTAATCTAATAATAATAAGCATTGGAGGAATCTTGAGGGACCACCAAGGTCAACCTTGTCTTGTATGCTCCTTGGATATTGGGAATGATGAAAATAATTGGGTAGACACAACATGGCACTCTTAAAGTGGATGTATTTAGTAGTGTTGAAGGGATGGGAAAATGTAATAATAGAAGGTGATATAAAAATATTAATCAATTCAATATCAAGTGGATCAATAAGTACATGTATAATAGATGAGATTGTAAAATAGATTAAATGTTTTGGAAAAAAATTAAAATAAACAATCTTTCAATATATCAAAATAAAAGGGAATTGTGTAGAAAATTATCAAAAGAGCATGGGACATACTTTATATAACTTTTAGCACTTATCGCTAGCCCACAAGACCTTCTCTAAACTATCATGAGGCTATGATATGTGTTATCTATCAACTCAACCCTTATCACCATACTGCCAGTTATCTTCTTATCCACCATGGGGTTGTGGTGAACCTTTACTATTTTCTCTTACCACATCACCATAGGTCAAAATTTTGTTTATCATGGGGTCACAATGAAATATTATATGCTACTAAAACTCTTACCACCAACCCAAAAATTATGTTTGAGACCTTTGTGGGGTTACAGTAACTAGTCTCTATATACCACAACACCACAAGTGAAGTTGATACATGTTGAGGAGAAGTAGCAGTTATATTTTCACTTCTTTTAGTTCCCACACACCCACCAAAGCTATTTTAATGTATGGTGGGGTTGTGGTAAGAGACAAACAACACATCAATGATTAAAATACAAATGTCTTTCACATGGACATGATATGGGATGCTTATGAATGACTCCTATAATAATTCTAAAAGGAATATGGACTCTTAGGATGAATTTTGGAAAAAATGCCTCAAAGAAATGTGGTCTCATGGTGATAGAATACCAAGATGAATGCCATGACAAGTGAATTCTTATGGATTGTCATGGCATTCCATCACCATGAGACCACATTTATTTGAGTCATTTTTTCAACTAGTTTACTACCTTGTCTATGTTTTTTCTTACTATTATTCTTTGATAAAATTTTTCCAAGCATCCATAGCTTGTTCAAAAGCACATGTTTTAGGATTTTAGCCATAGAAATAAGGTAGTGAACTATTTGATAAAATTATTTAGTAGACATATATGAAAAATGTGGTAGTATAGACAAGGTAGTGATCTATTTTTATAAATGTGGTCTCATGCTATTATATAAACTCTTTTTAGCAATTTTGATACTATTTCATCACATGAAGACTTTTGACAAATAAATATTCATCAAAATCTTTGGGTTAAAAAATATGATGATGAAAAATATAGAAAACCTAGTGCTCTTTATGTTTAGACAAAGGACCAACATGCACAATTCTTACAGTTGATGTCTTAGACTCACTTTCCCACTAAATATGTAAGTAGTACTATTAGAAGCCAAAATGACATTAATGGCTTAAGAGGCCTCAAGACCCATGACTATCATGTCATAATCAAGAATATTTTACCTATTATGGAAAATATATCAAGTTTGGCAAAGGGGCCAAGATTGGCAATTATAATTTTTGGCCTAATATTAAAGAGAATGAGTTTAAATGTATTAGATCCTTCAAAATTTGATAGTTTAAGGGAGGATGCTGTTGAAGTCCTTTGTCTATTGGAATGGGAATTTACACCAAAATTTTTAAACATTTTTATGCATCTTTTGATACATCTAGAATATGAACTAGAGCATTTTGGCCCAGTAAGAATGAGATGGATGTATCCAATAGAATGATATATGAAGGTTTTGAAAACAATTATTCATACTAGGGAAAAACTATAAGGAAGCATGTCTAAGGGATATTAAATGCAAGAGGCCATGGGATTTTGCATAGAATATATGAAGGATTTTAAAAATGTCAATTGACATGTATGGGATGATGATGAAGATGAGAAAGTTTTAGGTGAAAATTAGAAGTCAATGGATGTCACTTCAAGTTATCACATCAAGAAATAAGTGTGATACATGCCTATATTCTTCAAAACACATGTTCCTTTGATAAGTGGTATAGGTAAGAAAAATTTCACACAATAATTTATTTACTCAATTGCATTTACACATTTATATTATTATTCTTACTATTTGTACATTAATATTCTATGTAGAAAATATGAAGAAGAGAATCAAGCTTGGATGCAACATCAACCTCAAAAACACAGACGTCATGATTTGATTAGAGGTGATTCTTTTCCAAAATTTGAGGGACGGATTGCTAATGTAGTCAGTGATGCAAAAGAAGAAGGTCAAGATATAACAACAAATAGAAGCGAGCTTTCAACATCTCTACATTTATGGTCTATGAATTTTAGTGGAATGTGGGCCTATGGTAGTCATTTAAGAGTGGAAGAAAAAGAGAAGGAAAGATAAATTGTTATTGTGTTGTTAGTGTTAAATTTTTTCACAAAACTAAGAATAAATTTTATGTTGGATTCATCCAAGAAACTATTCAAGTGGATTTTGGTGAAAATAGTCCTATATTATTAAAATGTAAGTGGATCCAACCATCCATAGTATAATATGATGAGTATGGATTTGTACATGTAAATACAAAACAATTTTTATTAGAGATGGATGAGTTTTATGTTTCCCATCTTAAAATGAACCAATCATTTCTAATTGATGATGTAATAAGCCCAAGATTTCTATATGCCATTAAAATAGAGTCTTGTTCCAAACGAAAAATTCATGGAAGTTGTTGATATAATGCTTGATGGGAAATATGTTAATATAAAGGAAACATTTGAAGAAGTGGATGCAAACAATAATGGAGTGTTTGAAGAAGACATTTTGATTACCAATGAGTATATTGGGATGAATAATTTATTACATGTCATAGATGAGAATGAGGAATAAAATGAAGTAGATGAAGATAGGAGTGATCAGGGTTCATAATTATCATTATCCATTTGAAATAAGGGATAATCATATTGATAGTCTGATACATATAATTATAAACATCTTGGTTTTTGACTACAAATTCTTTTTAATATGTAAAATGAATTCTATTTTAAGTTTCCATTTGTAGTTATCAGTGGATTATAAAGTCAATAGTTATCAACTTATGAACTCAATAAAGTTTTACTGATTTAAGTTGTGGATTTTTACATTATTATTTATTTAGACTTCAATAAATGAGGAAAAGGAGTATAAGGTACAAAATAATTGATGATAGTGATCATAATGTTGAAATTTCATTGACAAATTATGATTAATTTCATAGGGAAAAGTTGTCGAAGAATAATGAATATTTATCATGTCTTGGTTTGACAAACAAGCAAGTTGTAAATCCACCAAGTAGTATATTATTTGTTTAATGGTGTTTAATGAAATTTTATAGGAAATATATTTATTTATATAGGACATAATATTATATTTTTTTTTGTTTTTAGGCAAGAAAAAGAGTGGAAAGAAAATTCAAATAAAAAATAAAAGGAAAGAAAAGATATAGTACCACTATCTCATAAAATCCAACACATTTGTGATTCAATAAATGAAGCTGGTGAAAACAATAGTTGTGATGATGTGTAACTTGATATAGCATATGGTGATGTGCATCTTGATATATCACATGGTGATGCTAGCCTAATATAGCACATGGTGATGTGTATCCTGATATAGCACATGGTGATGTGCAACATCATGATGATCTCTTAACACAAAGTCTAAGAGAGATTATTGAAAAATATTAAAACAAAGGAATAACAGGTCTATGATAATTTATTCAACATTAAACGATGTGTTTGAAGTGAAATATATGGAGACTAGTAATGAACTACCTACTCATTTGACACATGATGTGGCCAAGGAGCATGAAGTTCTAGCTAATGAAAGTCATGAAGAGAGACTGCTTGCATCTGATATGCCTTAGGGTGCACCTATTACATCTAGAACTTTTGACTCAACTAGTAGATCAGCAAAAAATACTAGTAGTGGTTTAATATAAGATGTGTCTACTTTTTTCAAAATACAAATATCAAGTCAAAATTTATATAGATCTAGAAGGTAAGAAGCCATTCTTGGTTGAGGTATTGAGAGATGGTGAGCCCATTTGGCCAAATGCTACAAAGTGGATCTCTGAGTTGAGTGTAAGATGTAAGGCTCCTTTAAATATTTGAAAATCAATTTTTACAAATAAATATCCATGAACTATGGAAAATGATTTTGAGACTACTGGTGGACAAATATCTAGAAAATATTACAAGCAAAAGATGAGAATTTGGATGAACAATTTTAGATATAGTTACATAAAAACAATCATGGAGGGAAAATAGAGGTTAGACTCCACTCTATCTCCCAAAAAGTGTGAGGCATTGAAATAAAGTATGCATTTTGAAGTATATTTAACAAAGAGTAATAGAGGAAAGAGAGCAAGAGATAATGTGAGGGCTAGATATACATTTGGTTAAGGTGGGTTGCATGCCAAAATGGACAAATTTGTAGTAAGTGTATGTATTTTTTGTTTAATTTACATTGTGTTATTTATTTCTATATTTTATTGAACTGACTATATGTTGTAATTGACATTGTATTTTAGGTGGAAAATAGCAATAGAGAAGTAGGTGTATAAAATATTGTCAATTATATGGCAAAACTAGATCAACCTAGTAAATCTAAGAGTGGGATGAAATGGAAATCTAGTTTGTCAACAATATTTCATAGCCATCTATTAAATTCCTAGTAGGAGCCTCTCTAGATCATGTCAACTCAAATGAAGTGTGCCAATAGGTAATGAGTTGGATATTTGTTTTCACTCAAAAAATTTCATAGTTGGTTTCCTCTATTAACCCTATAATTTCTGCATGGAATTATCATAAATCCATAGGTTCAGATGAGGTAAGAGGCTCTATTGATCTTATTTCTTCTTTTTTGGAATTTTTTTATATAAGTGCCTCTTAATATGTAGATTATTGAAATTTTAATGTAGGAGAATCCAACCTAGTTTCTTTATTGTTGGAGTGATCCATAAAATGTTCTTTTGGACAAATTTATAGCTTGCATTCTTTACTTTACTAGTGAATGATTTGTCTATTTTTTTGTATGATGGCTAAAAAACATGTAGATAAATATTATCGAAGCAGTAGGAAAAAAAAATGACTTCATGATGTCAATAGAGCTACTCATATTGATTGTGATCATGATGAAATGGAAAAGAATGTGCAACACAATCATCATAGTTATTTTGAATTAGTTGAGGTAATATAATAGTTGTTAGTTATATATCCCAATGTTTTGTCATTCTTCATGCTTAAAATTTTCTTTTGGAAAAAAAAAATATAGATTTTTCATTATTTAAGTTTAATTTAATCTGTCCAAATGTTTTGTCATTCTTCATGCTTAAAATGTTATTTTAGACATTTTTTTTAGATTTTGCATTATTTAATTGAATTATATTAATTTTTTCATGATATTAAACAACATATAGAGAAATTATATTAAAATAAAATGAAAATAAAAAGTCCCTATCAATAGAGCTCTCTGTAAAACTGTACAACTTCATGTCAATGTTGATAGTGATAATGATGATGATGAACTCGATGAGCACATATATAATATTCATAGTATAATTAGTCATGATGAACTTGAGGTGAGTGCTATGATACCATATACATGTAAGTACTATTCAAGTACTATTAAATTTTTGGGCTTTTTCTAAAAGAGCATTTAGCTTCTAGTTTGGAGTCTTCCTTGTTCTTATAGCATTTATGATAATAGCTGAGTCACCTTTAATTTCCACTTTCTTATCTCTAATAATTTTACATAAAAACAACCCATGTAATAAGGAATTGAACTTAGCTTCATTATTAGTGTCTTATAGAAGAGGTTTAGTATAAGTGACTAAAGTTCTTTCTTGCAAATCCCTAATTATACATCCTACCAATGAAGCCCTCGGATTGTTTCTAGTCGATCCATAAAAAATTAACTTTACCCATCCTACTGACAAGTCTCTCCAAACTACTTGTTGACATTGTTCTATTCTATCATGACCCTCTGAGCCAAAACAAGGTAGAATTATCAAACCACCCCATTGGAACCTCATACTAGCATCATAATCTTAAAAAACTACCTCCTTTAACCTAATCAAGTTTAATTTGTTGTTAACTATTTCCACAATACTTGATTCAATATTATTTTGGAGGGATTTGAGACTCATTTCCTTGTCTTGGAATAATACTCTATTCCATTCCTTCCAGAGTTCCTAGATTATATTTGTGGGGCTTATCAACCATAAACAATGATAAGTATAATGTCTTTTTATATTGGGTTAGTATTGAAACAAAGTCATTATATCATTGGGAACGGTACTCATCCATCCTAGCTTCATGCATAACCACATCCAACATTAAAAAGAGAAGTAATAGCTAAGAATAATGTGATCCACTATCTCCTCTTGGGCTCTATATAAATGAATTCAAGAAGGACCATGAAAACCCATCTTCCTAAATCTTTCAGTAGATAAAATCCTTTTCTTTAGAGCTACTCCAGTGAATAATCCTACTTTAGGAATTCCAAACTTATTCCATCAATATTAAAGAGGGATGATGCTACTCATACCTCCTTGTGTCTTTACTATACTTACATAACCTAAATTAACCAAATAAATTCCATTTTTTGAACTACACCAAACAATGGAGTTCTCTCTTTGTCTAAAAACCACTGTTATTTTCTTTATTTCCTAGTTGAGACTATCCACCTCCTAGGGGTTAAAATTGAATATTGAAAAATCCCTCTATTTCTAGCCTACATCTATTTTAATAGATCTATAATTATGTAATCTTTAACCTTGGTCCCCCAAACCCTAGATATGGTCTCCTTGATATGCATAATGTCTAGAATGTCATCTAATTTTGGATATCCTACCCAAGAATCCTACCAGAATTTAGCTTTGTTTCCATCATGAGCATCCCATAATATTAAATCCATGATTAATGATTTAAAATTATTCATTAAGTTCCATATCCTTAATCCTTTTGGGATGTTTGTGACTGTCAAAATCCATTTAGAAGAGACATTTCCAAAATATTTCCTATTCAAAATTTAAGCCCATTAATTGTGGGTTCCTTATGTATCCTCCAAATCTATTTGGCTCCTAATACTTTATTTTGAATTATCTAATTTCTAAAGCCAACCCCACTTTATTTTTTGGATCTACAAAGCTTGTCCTAAGCTAGAAGAGCTATCTTTTCCTTCTCCTTTGTGCCTTGCTAGAAAAAATTCTGCATGAGTTGATCAAGTTTGTTCTCTACCCCCTTTAGAAGTGCCAAGAAAAACATGATGTAGATTGGCATGGTTGAGATAACCGATTTGATTATTATTAGTCTACCAACCCATGAGATCCATTTTAATTTCCAAGAAGTAATTTTATCCCACATCTTTTAGATCAAACTATCCCAAAAGGTTGAGGATCTCGGGCCTTTGGTTAGGAGTTCTGCTCATAGGGAAACCCTCCTTATTATTGGGATCTATCTTATGATTATGTCCTTATTTCATGTGGCCAAGTTTAATCATGTTTTATCCTATTAAAATATTCTCCTTTTGACTCAATTTAACTCTTCCACATCCTAAATTTCTATCAAAACCTTGTGAATCCCCTTTAATCAAGTCACCATTTTCTTCGTGAAGAACCCATGATTGTTTTCAATTGCCTTTATAACTCTGTATGTGACCATTACCCCACTCCATTTTTAAAATATAATGTGTGTTTTATATGTCAATATATTGTGTATTTATTTTTGTAGACATTTATTTATAAAATCCAAGAAGGGGACAAAGTCCAGGTGTTGGATCTGTTTGATGGTGTTGTTGTGGGCATTGCACAGATTCACTCACTACCTATTGTACATGGAGTAAAATTAAAAGGAAAAGGAGATGAAAATTTAAATATTTTAAAGGTCACAAGTAACATAACCCTTGGTTAAGAAGACAAAAAATATGGAGTTACTTTTCTATAAGACAAAGAAGGGACCTTCACATAGTGGTCACTTAAATATTTGAAAAAATGAGATAGTTGATGGTTATCATGTAATAGATGCTAGACAGCTTGACCCACTACTTTATGCAATAGTTTGAATGTGTTGTTTAGGGATATTCTTAGTGTTTTTGTCTATTTTGGAGATTTATAAGAAAAAAGGCATTGCAACTAAGTTTTCTTAGTCACAACACTAAGAAACACACTTTGTATTAACACATTTTTCAAAGCAAAGACACATATTTTGATCTTGTATTTGCTATATGAACATGTTTTTATCAATAAAATTTCAATATTTTTCCTTATTAATAGTTGTTTCATTATGTGAAAATGAATGATTTATTATGTTTTTCTATGTTTTATGTCATATGTTTTTAAGTCTCATCATTATTTCATATGTTTGGTGGCACCTGTATCTAATACCCAAACATTTATTAATTCATCTTGAGTTTCAAATTAGATAAAGCTATATTCCCTAATGCTGTAAATGTTGATTCATGACTAAAATTCATGGATTCATCATAGTCATGCTCTAAATATTGACCAAAATAATATTTATGCATTTTATGTGGTCTATGAATAAAATTAAGGATCACTGCCTTACATCATGGACCATTTAAAAGTCTCATGGTCACATGAATCCAATATTGTTGTTAGTGTTATACTTAGAGGTGACATAATTAGTTTTTAGCATAATTGGATATACTTTTATTGTACCTAATATTAAGGTACTCTTATTACTTAATTTAAGGCGACTTAAGCAATCTATAGCCTAATTGGACTTACCTTTCTTGTACTTAATATTATGACTTATATTTTTTCATACTCTTGTCAGCTATAAATTAATGAAGAATTTAATGGAGTCTTAATCAGTATGATATGTGACAAATATTAAATATGAGTCTAAAATTTTACATCTCTCCACAAATTTTAGATAAATATATTTAAAATATCTATCCTACTACTAATTATGCATCCAATGGGAGCTAAAAAGATACCCCCAACTATAGAATGTAACAAGTAAAATAGTGTAATGGGTGTCTATAATTGTCATTTATAATCGATATTTAAGGTTTTATAAATTCTTCTTTCAAGAAGTGAGAATTTACAATTACATTAATTATATGTTGGTGCATCTAAATTTATCCCAAAATGCATCAAATGTGATCAGGACATAATGATGCATAGTGAAATGAGAGAATAAAAATGACTAAATATACCACCAAATTGATCAAAATGATGATTAAAATCAATGACTAAATATACTACCAATGGATGAAAATTAGTGAATAAAAATGACTAAATAAGTGACCAATTAACAACAATCAATGATTAAATTAATGACTCAATATATTAATGAATAAAAAATGACTAAATAATTGACTAGATTACAAAAATAAATGACTAAATATAATACCAAATTGATCAATCAAAACAACCAATAAATGACTAGTCGTCAATTTGATCATGTTATAAATGATTGCTAATAAACTAATAATGGTAATGTGATCATGTTTGGTCATTTATATGTTGTTTTTAGTAGTTTTTTTAATCATATAATTTTATTCATATACTAGTTATTGTGTTAATAGGTTTAGGTGAATCAGTGGGTTCTTTAGGTGGTACAAACCCAAGGCTAAATGAATCATGACACTTTTGGGTTTTGATTGAAGGTAACTCATGAGGTCCTTGTTCATATCAAAAAAGGAAAAATCCCTTCTAAGCACACCTATGAAGTTATAATTTAGGAAATGATGGTTTTTTAAAGTAGGAAAAGTTAGAGGTGAATGGTCAGATGGAAGAGGTAGTAGTAGGAGAAAGAAGTGACCAATCAAATCCCCTATAGATTAAGTTTGTTTGGTGCTTTGGGGGACTAAAAGGGATGATGGTTTCAATGTTAGGCTCATAAGAAGGGTCATTTTTTAGGATCCCATTTTCTTGAGGAATAGGGAAACCATCCAACACTAGAAGGTGATATTCCCCTAATGATAATCATTAGAACATAGATCCCAAGGGCTCCTCTATGGGGATTTTTAAAGAAGGGATGGAAGAGATAGTTGATGGAAGAGAATCAATGGTTGGTGGTTGGGGTGTAATTTTTGAAGGTATGTTGGATAGGTGTATAAGGAAATCATTAGGGTGACAAGTCATGTTTCATATTGAGAAATGATTTAGGTCTAATTGGATGTTAATGACCTAACCCTCATGTTTAAACTTAATGTATCGATGGAGGGTAAAGGGAACACATTCTATGGATTGAATCTAAGGTCATCCCATTAATATGTTGTATTAGAATTTTCCTTTGACAACATAGAAGAGTATAGGGAGTGTGCAGGGTCCTACATGGATGTGAAGGATGATGGGTCCCAAGGTAGTGATCATAGTATCATTAAAGGATCAGAGGACCATTGTGGATTCTAACATGATATTATCCAATAAGTTAAGTTTGTTATAAGTATAAGAGGATATGATGATAATGTTAATGCTTCCATCAATCATCACTCTTTTAACATGGTTTTGGTTGATGTAAGTGGGAATAAAGAGTGGAGGATCTCATTCCTTGGGGTGGATGAAAGGTATTTCTAAATTCTTAAAGGTGACAAGGTTAGAACTTTGAAAGGTACCAACAAAGGAGGATAGAGGTTAAAGGTCATTGGGTTGGACCTATATGGATTGAAAGGCCTCTATGAGTGCTTGGTGATGATGGGGAGAAGTAAAAATCAACTCATAAAAGCTCATCTTTGCTAGAGTCTAGTGAAGCTATTTAAGGATAGATTTCTAGATAGATATTGCATATAGGTTGGATTTTGAAGGGTTAGATTAGGGGGAACTTAAGATATAAACCTTAGGTTTACTTGAAGATGGATATGGTTGTGTGTGGTTTGCTTGGGGGTATGAAGAGGGGTAAATCCAAGGAATGGATACCTTAGCCTTCCCTTTATCCTTCTATTGTGATCTAGTGACCACATTTATAGTATGAATAAAAGGAGAGGGTGAGGTAGTAGAGTGGTTATAATGGTATTCATTCTTAGGTGAGAGTGGAGGAATGGGTAAGTGTTGGCTAGGTACAATTTTTATTTGGGTTCGTATGGGTGATATAAGAGGTTCATCATCATACATATGGGGGATGAGAGTTTAGAGAGCTTTATAATTCTCTATATCATGGTTGGGTGTCCTATGTTATAAACAAATCATTTTTTTATTAAATCATGATGGTTTAGGATGTGAAGGGTTAAAGGGTGTGATGGGTGGTAATATAAATGAAGAGGTTTGCAATAATCATTAGAGAATAGTTAGGAAATACATGGTTAAAGGTGATAAAGGTTTAATAGTTTTTGTTTTGAGTGTTAAGGTTGAAGGTTGTTTGGAAGGAGGTTTGGTGATTAGTGTCTTCGGTAAGGTGGTACACTTGGTTAATGGTTTTGGTTTAGGTAAGATGTTTGTTGAGCTAGAGGTAGAGGATGGAAAGGTAAGTAACTTAGGTATTGTTGGTTTAGTAAAAATATGTACATTAGGAAGCAATTGTGAAGGTATAAATAATAGAGGTGGTGGGGTTTTGGTAAAAATAATGTTCTTTTTGCTCAAAGTAAATGGATGAGGACCCAAAATGGAGGTCAAGGTCAAGGGAGGTAAAATTTCAGGCCTTGAGCATGTGGGTATTTTTATCTTTTTAGTTTCTTTGGTTGTTGGTTTTGAATGGGATTTAGCTACTTGGGTTTTGATTGGCTTAGGTGGTTAAGGGTTGGTTAGTTTGGTGGAGGTTTTTGTTGGTTGGGTGGATTCTTTGGTTGGTTGGTTATTAGAGGTGCTATGTTTCTCCACAAAATAAGGGGTTAGAGGTTCTAGTTTGGTAACATAAGGGAGACCAAATTGTTTCCAAAAGTCTTCTCAATCCATATTAGGGTTGGGGATAAATTCCAATTTTTGCACTAGCTTTGAGAAAGGTTTGATTCCCTGAATGGTGGATCTAAAAGATAATCCACTAGGTGGAGACATAGGGATAGTAAATTTGTCCTCTTCCTTAATTAAAATATACAAAGTTGGGATAGATGACTCTTTTATGGGAGGAGTAGACAGGGGCATTTCTTTCTTAGGTTGGGGCAGCATTGTATGGTAATTAGTGAGGAAGGTAAGATGGGTGTGTGGTCTAGTGCATCATTCAAAGGGGAAGTTGGTAATTATACCACCTTAATGAATGAGGAAGGAAGAATAGGTACTTTCTTGGTTTGGGTTTCCAAAAGGTTAGAATGTACCTCTACTACTTCAATAAGAGGAAAGGGGTTGGTAGGGTGGTGAGTGGGTTCTTAATAAATGAGTATGTCAAGAACCATGTTAATGGTATGAGAATTAGGAGAGCATTCAATGTTGTTACTCTCATTTTTGGTAGGAGCATGGTTTGGAAAAGGTTGCCTAAATATGTCAAGGGCTTGGTTGGGTGGTGCATTTGGTTTGTCTAATGTAATCTCCCCCTTGGTAATGAGGTATTGGAGAATGTTTTTGAAGATATTACACCTATTGATATCATGTCCTATGACTTAGTCAAAGGCAAAATGGTCATTCTTGTTATACCAACCTGGCATGGGGTGAGAAGCATCAAACTATTAGGGTGGTTTATTTGGTAGAATTTGGATGATATTATATTTGAATAAATTTTCCAAAATAGAATCATAGGGTTCCCCAAGTGGATTTAATTTCTTCTAGTTACTCCAAGTTTGGTTCCTTGGGTTTTGGTTTGAAGAATTAGAAGCGTTGGATGTTTGGTTCCTTAAGTTTTGTTGGTTGGTAGATGGTGGAGGTGTGACTTTGAGGACAATAACATTTATGGTTCATTTTTTCTTGGTGTTGGTATTGGGATAGATGCTTGAATTGGAAAAAAGGGCCTCATTGGTTTAATAAGTTGATTTCTTATTTTCGAGTTTAAGCTTTCCTTCATCCATGGACTAGTTCTCTAGTTTATGAGACATGGTAAAATATTATTCAAAGGTTTGAAATCTTTGGACACATAATGTGTATGAGATATTTTTAGCACATGCCCAAGTAAAGATCTCTATAATTTCTAGTTGAGGCAAGCAAAAAGAAAGTTAGTTAATTAGGCTCCTCTGACAAGCCACAAATTTGGAAATAGATTCATCCTCAAATTGTCAAATGGAGTAAAGGTTGGTGATAGAAAATTTCTTGGATATATTGATCTAAAAGTCATCCAAGAAGTTTTGGGCTAGTTGGGTGAAGGAGAAGATGGAATGTTTGGGTAAATAACTATACCAATCTAAGGTCAAGTCAGCTAGAGTCATCAAAAAAGTGCAAAGAAGAAGGGAATCATCATAGGTGATGAGATAAAAAGCATGCCTAAATAACCTAATTTTTTTTTGGGGATCTTCCTTACTTTGAAATTTATGGAATTTGGGAAGTTACCATTATGGAGGATATGGCTTAATGGGTATGGATAGAGGGATGGGCTCATTACAAATTTGGTCATAAGATAAGATATTGTGAGCACCCAAGATGGATGACTCTAGGGTGGTCATCTTATCCATGATCATCTTCATGAATTATTCTTGGGGTTGAGTACTTAGAAGGTTTTAAGATGCTTATTATGGTGGTGGTTGAGAAACATGTTGATAGTGGGTAGAAGGTTGAGAGGTTTCCACATATTGGTATGTGGATACCAATAATTAGGTAGAAGATACATATTAGTATGTGGATGTAAATGGTTGGGTAGAAGATACATGTTGGTATGTGGATTTTAATGGTTGGGTAGTGGTAGGTGGTTTGGTAATGGGCATATGCCCTTGTGGGTTATGGATATAACTAAAATTTTGCTGGGTAGGAGTGGTAGTTGGGTTGGTGGCTGATGGAAGGGTGGTGACCCTTGTACTAATCAGTCATAACATAGAGGGTATGGACACCAAAAGGATTTGAAGCAAAGTGGAATTTTATAGATTGGAGGTAACTAGAGGGATATCAGTAGCACTAGTGGTAAGCACTCCTATTATGGAGGAGTGATTGGTAAGAGGTATAAGGTCAGTGGTAGTTTGGGTTGGTTGGTTTTGAGTGGTAGTTTCAAGGTGGTTCTTGGTTGATGGTAAGGCGTGGGTAAATAAATTTTTAGTAGTACTTGTGTTATTGGAGGTACTCCCCATAAAGTGGAGAGGATTCCATAAGGGGGATCTGTAGGTGGGGTTGAAACTAAGATTTCGTAAGATGTAGTTCTAAGGTAATGTTGTAAGGCTACGTGATTATTGTTAAGAAACGTGGAAAAATCCACATCTCCTAGGACCACCTGATTAAGTTTTCCTAGAGAGTGAGTGGTGTCTATAGGTTTGGAAATGTGTTATATGGATGACAAGGTGGATGAGGTTGGTTGACTTGGTGGTGAGTTTTTTTCCTTAAGGTCCCTTCATTTTTGGTGAGTAAGAACCATACAAGAAAATAGGAAATGAATGATACATTATCACACCTCAAAATAAAGAGCCATCAAAGAAGATTCAAGGAAAATAATACCTTCACTAAGAGTTATTTAAGTCTTAGGATTCCTTTTAATCTATCTTTTAGCTTATACCTTAGAAAAATGTGAAGAGGAAATTGACTTGAATAGGTCTAAGAAAGCAATCTATGTTTGGTTTTGGGTTACATTTAGGTGCTAAGAAAGAAGTTTGTATTAGATCAAATACATGGATTAGTACTTGGGGATTTCTCCCCTCACATCATAATCTTGTAGCCAATGTGGCTACTTATCTAATATACTGATTACCAAAGCTTATACTCAGCTAGATAACTGAGTTGGTTATCTCCTCAGTGATTAAATCTAAGCACGATAACTATGAAAAGGGAAGGTAATCCATTAGGTGATGAAATCCTAGTTGAGCCTTGTCTCAAGTGTGTTTTTATTTTTTATTGTGTAAGTGGTTTTGTTTGTATAACATTTATGATTCTATGATTAATATGATTGATTAATTAAGTTACTAGATGAACTAAGATAAGTAACCAATCAATAGATGCATGTTAATTTTAAACCAAAAGAAAAAAATTAGATTTGTTTTTATGAAAAAAAAAAATAAGATGTACCTAAATAAAAAATTAAGATGCAATACTAATCCTAGGATGAATGATTTTTTGATATTTTTGAAATGTAAAAAAATGTGAAAATTTTTACTTTTTTATTTTTTTTCAATTTTCTAAAATAAAAGAAACTAAATCTTATGCTTTGAAAGAAAGGAATTCTTAATTTTCAAAAATGTAATTACATATTAATTTGACATATTAATAATGAAAATATATTTCCTAAAACATATATTAACCCAATAAAACACTCGGGTCTTATTGGGCATGCCAAAATGTTTCTATCTAATTTTTGCTTTTTCCTAGTGTTGAAAAGAAAGAAACTAGTAAAGTGATGTGTAAAAGAATACCTATTGAATATATGCTCATTAAAATATAATTTTTTTGATAAATAATCTTTGGTTTTGGAGGAAAGACCTATAACTAAGAAAACACTACCACAAAACTTTTTTATTAGACAAGTATTTGGGTGGATTGCCTAACGTAAGCTAAATCGTAGAAGCAAAAGCTTTCTAGGAGGCTATTGATCCACCTAATTTTAGAAATTTAAGTTTAAAAATAAAAAATAAAGAGACTTTTATTTAATACATAAAACTTAAATTAAATACAAAAAATAATACAAAATTAATTAGGAAAATTAAATACTTTGTTAAGATATCTAAAATAAAGAAACTAGTTCAATTAATACTAATGCTAAAAATTAGTTAAAGCAAAGTGGTGGTTTTGGTTTGTTAATTTATAAAGGGTAAAAATATAGATTGGTTGGGTTTGATAAATGGTTGATATGGGAAAGGGTAATATATTCAAGAAGGCAAGAGGGATAAATGGTCAAAAAGGGACCAAGAAGGCAAAGAGGTGAATGGTTAAAAGGAGTCCAACAAGGCAAAAGGGTAAATGGTCAAAAAGAGACCAAGAAGGAAAAGGGATAAATGGTGATCAACAAGGAAAAGTAATATAGGAAAGAGGGTAAGTAAGAGATCAAGTTAAAGAGAAATCCAAATGGAAATAACTAAATAGAAATAACTAAATAATAAGGTTACCTCAATGCTTGAAGATGTTTGTTGATGAAGATTGGCTTGTTGAAGATTGTTGATGATGTTGTTGTTGATGAATGGTAGAGATTCAAGGATTTGAATCATTTAACATCCAAGATGATGAACCCCTCAAAAATTATCAAACATAAAAATTAAATTATTCCACCAAAAAATAACTTACCCATGGGTGAAGGAGAAGGGGTACTTATAGCATTTATTGTCAAGAAACATACCAAAGAAGTGGAATAGTGAAGTATGGAACGTTTTCCAAGTGGGATCACAAATGAAAAAGGGGATAAGGGTGGTGGTATTACCACCTTGTTGTTTTGTCTCCCACCTTGCACATGAGTCTAATTATGAGTGGAAATCATGTACATGGGCCCAAATGAGGCCAAAGGGCTTTCCACCAAGCTAATTTGTATTTTGGATAAGTACCCCACGAACTTTTGCACCATTCTCCATATGGGTGCATGGGTGAATAAAATGATAAGGGTGGTTAGATTCCCATTTTGTTGGTAAGTCTCCCACCTTGCACATGAGTCCAATTTTGAGTGGAAATCATGCACATGGACCCAAATGAGGCCAATAAACTTTATACCAAGATAATTTGTCTTTTGGATAAGTGCCCCATGAATTTTGGCACCACCTTTATGCATGAGAAAAAAAACACATGTTTAATGATGGACCCAAAGGGGAAAATGTGCCATACATCAAAGGAGGGGCCCTTTGGTTCTTAATTATGTCATTAGGTACCTTGGAAGAGGGTCCTATGTGGGATATGATGTCCCATTTCAAATCACATCACCTCCAAGCCATGTAACCTACCATATCACCTTCCATGTCACTTTCCATGTCACATTCAATATCACCTACCATGTCATCATGAATAGTGACAATGGGTCCCTTAGTGAATAGTGATAGTGAATAGTACTTTCAAATAGTATTATGTGAATAGTGATAGGATAATAGTAATTTGGTTAGGTTAATAGGGCTTGGTTAAGGGTTAAGAAGGTTTAGGGGTTTTTTAGGGGGTCCTAAGGCATTCAGACATCAAAAGCTACAAGTGTGTAGTTTTCTAGTGTCTACAAGATTGACCAAGAAACTCTATCAAGATGTTTTTGTTGATGGTAAATGTACGTGACAAATCTAAAATAGACATTACTATTGGAATATTTTGAAATTGATCCATAATGTAAAATGTATTTCTAGGATAGTGGTAAATGGTTTGTTTCAAGGTAAAATGTCTGGTTGGATGATGGGTGAAGTGATAGATGGTTATGGGCTTGGTATGGTAATCTTTGACCATTAAGTTATCCTTACACAATAAAAATTATATACAAGACCATTGTTGCCAACAAATGATGGTAGAGTGGGATTATATAGGATAAGTCTTAGTTATCAATTCTTTTGTGCATGGTCATGGGATAATGATGAGTTATCAGTATAAGGTCCTAACATGGAAATCCCTACTTGTTGGTTTGCCTATGTGATATCCCAAGTTAAGGAAGGATTACCATAATGGTTTGGATAATTTTGTATGATTATAAATAGTCTTATCTAATTTATACTTGGTCTTGGATTTATTAAAATGTTTATAACATGACCTTCTATAATATGGCCTACAACTAAGTTTTATTCATGTGAAACTACATGGTAGGTTTATTGGTTATTACTATTTTGACCTTGGTTCTGTCTATTATTTTTATGTTGTTGGTTCTGCTATTGATTTTTTTGAGTCTATTGGTTTGACCTTAGTTTTTGATACTATTTTTATTGATGTTGCATCAGCCACTATTATTGTTGTTGTTGTGGTTGTTGATTGTTATGTTGGGGAAAAGGATTCTGATAAATGCCAAGGCTATGATTGGAGGTGGAAGCTCCATGATCTAATGTGATCTCTCATTTTCTAACATATTTTGAATTACATGTATAATTTGCACACAATGCTACAAATTATGGCCATTAACCCTATGAAAATCACAAAATTGTTCTAACCTATACTAGTTTATCATGTTAGCGCCCTTATGAAAATTTTCTTTTAGAACAAGCCATCTAATCAAGTTAACTATTAAAAATTTTCAAAATACTTATTCAATGGGATTTCTAAGGTCATTAAAATAATGATGTGTAAGCATATTTATTCTTAGATGAGGGGTTTTCAATGTCATGGATTATTGAATTTGTCACATTTGTTATGTTGGTTAAGGTTGTTACATTTGTTGCACATGTTTTAGCAATTAAAAAGTTTGTTGGTTGGGAGTAAGTTGAAAGGGAGGTGTATGCGAAGTAGGTTGTTATTGCACCATTTAGACATGTCACAAATATATAACTCTGTTACCTACAACATTCTTGTTGTGATTTAATTTTTTGGGTTTGTCATTGGTATTAGCTTGTGCTTTATGCTTATACTAGATGTTTATTTTAACCATTGTTTTGGTTTTAAAATTGGCCATTGTTCTAATTTGATGAGGTTAGTTTAATGATTCATTTTATAATAAAGTATCTTTCAATCACAAAACCTTTGTTAATGATTTATTTGAATATGTGTGTGCACTACAACTCCAAATAGCAATATATCTC
Organism: Torreya grandis; assembly: GCA_037957365.1. Classification (NCBI taxonomy): domain Eukaryota; kingdom Viridiplantae; phylum Streptophyta; class Pinopsida; order Cupressales; family Taxaceae; genus Torreya; species Torreya grandis. The sequence continues at coordinate 1,338,130 of JARHVA010002439.1, forward strand.
ACTATGTAAGTTTTTGTTAAACACATCAATTAGTTGTTTGTCTAGAAGACTATGGGTAAATTAGCTTGAAATGGCTCTCCATCACTATAGATAGCTTACAAAGGTTTCACCTAGTTTCTTTTTTACTTATGTCAAGTTTACTAGTGAAATCTCATGCTTGAGATTGTAAGAGAACTATTTTACAAACTTGTCCGAAAGATAATCAAAATAAAAAACTAAATTCTTTGGTAACTTCATAAAACACTGCAATGCTTATCCAATTAGACTTCTTGGAAACAATAATAAGTATATGTTGCTATAGGACACTAGTTTGCACATGATAAAGAATTCCATCAAATGTGTTTTGGGGTCACCTTTCCCCTTGTATTTGTAAAACTTGGGTGGCTCATACCTTGGAGGAAATGGTATCTATACATACTCCATATTGAAAGGTTAAGAACATACATTGTCCAAATTAAAATTTTTGACTTGTTTCCCTACTTGTATGGTGGTAATTACATCATTTTTTGTAGCTCTTGTTTAAGGAAACTCATGGGAATATTTTTCCTAAGGTGAAGGTTGAGTCGTTAGAATTAGATTTATTTAAATGAGATATGATGAAGGTATTTTCTAGGGTATGTTGGATTGGCTAGGGAATGGACCAAGAATATACATGTACATATTAGGGTGTTATTGTTGAAATTGCACTTATAGTTGTGTGATATTCTAGATTGGATTGGGTATGTAGGCCTAATGCTAGGAATATTGAGGTTGGGATGGTGGTCTATGTTTGTACTATGATTGTTGAGGTTAAATAAGGACATCATACCAAATAATCAAACCTTATTGTTAAGGGGGGACTTGTGAACCAAGACCCTATCTCTAAACTTGTGGCATGTTCTATAGAAAAGGCAATTATTGCCTAGTAGGTACTTGAAGGACATTGGAACCTCTTTTTTTCATGAATCTTGGTTAGGAAGTGGATGCATGTTAGAGATTTGGCATATGTCATTGACCAATATTTATATGTTATTGGTTAGACATCATTTGGTTTTAGATCAACATGTTAATCTATGATGAAAGAGGTATGTTCATTACTACTTAGAAAGGTAGAACATTGGTTGAAACTTGTTTGGGTTACAAGATGTTCTACTTTTATTGCATGGGTTTATTGGATGGTGCTTTCTATTATGGAATATTACTCATCACCTATTGGGTAGTAGGATTCATCAAATTCTATTATGGAATGGTACTGGTCATTATTTGAATACTTAATCCATGTTGTTGGGTGCTAGAAGAAACAACCAATTAAGGATTAGAGGTAGTAGGTTGAGGTTGGGAAACATAAACTCCTAGTCCCTGAGTCTACAAACCACTAATGGTGTTAGGTAAAGGAAAATTTTGACTATGTGTTTGTGTGATAACACCACTATGGTTTACATTAGATGTTACTTATACATTGTCTACTATGTTTTGCTCACTATTCTATGTAGAATTAGAAGACACTTCCTTTATGGTTTGGGTATTAAACATGTTTTTGATCAAAGTGTTTTGCATAAATGGGTTTAAACCCTAATTTTCTTGACAAGTAAATTCTCTTAAAACTCTTATTGAAGGATTTAAATCAATGAGGAATATTTAACATGGTCATATTTTTAAAGTTACATGTTAGGTATCGATACATTTTATATGCTATATGCATTTTAATGAAACGGTTCTCCATGAGGTTTCTTTATGCGACAAGCATATGTGGCTCTTGATATGGTATTGGTACAGTAGCATTAGGATAATTAGAAGAATATTGAAAATTATTTGGATAAGACATGTTATAAGGCCATCTTGATAGATTTGGTAAATTTTCCTGTCCTACCTGATAGTTTGATGGCATTATTCCATAATAAAGTTGTTGTTGGACATTTATGTAACCAAAGGTACACTAGCAAAATATTGATATATCTTTAGTTGATCTTGCTCTATGTAAGAAGAGATATTAACCAAATAATTGGCCAAAGGATTTTGACTCTGTTACCTTATTTGAGTTTTGTATGGTGGATAGGAATATATCTCCCAAACATCCTCATCTTTATAAGTGTCTTGAACAATGTCTTTTTGTGTGCTAACATTTTCATATCTTGGATTATACATAGTTTGACTACATTTAAAGTGATCCATGGTCAAATCTATGATAAATTATTAACAACAATATAGATTAGAGTTCTTTAAACTCTAAAAAACTATATCTTGAAAGAAAGAGGGTTCAAACATGATCTATATTAGCCAAGGGTGGAGTTTTATCTCCAAAAAGTTTGATGAAAATATTTGGTTAAAATAATATAACATCAAGTATCTAACATTATATTTTTTATATAAATAAGGTCAAGTAAATGACCTAGAAATAAGATGCCAAAGTATAAGGTCCAAACATGTTCCAAATAGGTCTAAACTAGGAAAGGGAAAAGAGTTGTTAGGTCTTTTGTCCAATTGCAGAGTCAAAGCTAGGCTCAAACAGAATATGCTATGACTTTTGGTCAAATGACGTAAAAAATTAGGATTGAAACAAATTATGATAATGATTAATTTAATAAACTTGGAATAGTTTGGCAAAGACTAGGTACTTGATTCTAGACATAAATGTGATCTGATTAGTGACAAACACTAAAAAAAGACACTTTGAAGATGGATTAATTATATCAAATAAAGAAACAAATAATAAAGTTTCCAAACTTTAGTAATTGATTAACCTAAGTTACATAACCCAAAAGAGAAATATCTATGTATCAGTCCTTATGAATTAAGGCCTAAACCAAAATAAATCAATGTTTGGATTCAAAATTGTAAAAATTCAATCAAAGACTAAACTAAGATAAATTAGGGTTTGATGACAATAATATATGTGAATTTGAATAGTTTGAATATGCTAAACAAAGATCTTATAAGGAAAATGATTTGTTTGAATAATGATAATTTAGATACAAGATAAGACAAGTCTTTTTGAAATAATTTGGGTAGCATAACAACATCATCAATCCCAAAAAATGTGACAATGATTAATGTTTAAAAATATTCAAAGGCACAAGATTTGGAATGATTTGGGCAGCATAACATTCCTCATTCTGATCAAGTGCCATTCATAATGTTTTGACACAAAAGTTTTCTAAGTTAAATCAAGGTGTCAAATAGATGACATAATACCTCCTCAAATAATGGAGTAATGTTGGACACAAGAATAGTTCATGACATGGTTTAAACAATAAGTTTTAAATCTAACACACCAATAAATAAATAATAAGTGACAAGAATAAAACTAGGTATATCATTCTAAATCCTATCAAGGTGTGGCAAAGTGGGGTTGAATAAAACCTACAAAATTTTGACCATATTGATTGATCTTATGTGTACACACTTTCACATATGCACACAAGAGAATCAACATGTCAAATTATTCCATGTCGATCAAATTTTTGTGAAAAGGTCTTGTCCTTTTCATAACCAATACATCCATCACTTTCTTAGTATAGTATAATGTCCATATTGATCATACATCCTAGGCTTACCTACCACTAATAACTATGGCTTAACCACTCAAACCACCATTATGCGTGGTGATCCTAATTTGTATACCCCCCATGGAGAGGGGTTGAAACATTGTTAGGATATGAAGCCCCATATCAATGCTTCCCTAGAAAACTCATGAGAGGAAATGACACCCCCTTCCAAGCCAAAATATACAAAAATAAAAGATCATCTAATACTATATGAGATTCGGGAAAACTTAGGAAACATTATTTTTATTCCTTGGACTAAGAATTAAAATGGAATGGAAACAAATTTTTTATCCCACAAGTTCCCTATAGGGGATGGGTAGAGATCATACATGCACTATCCTTGCTGTGAAAATAAACAATAAACAAATAATTTGCATGAAAATTAACATGCTAAAAAGCATGAAACTAAATGATGTTAAGTTCATTTTAAGGCATCAAAATGAAATGTGTTGTGAAATTTGGCCCCTTGGTATGGATTGAAACTTGTAAAAACTTGAAAAAACATCTAAGGCATAAAAAAAATGATCTAGGTTCTTTTCAAATACCCAAAATATGATGTGATCAAGATTGATAACATGTTCAAGCTTGATTAAATTCATTGTTATGCACTAATTGAAATGTTTTAGTTAGGTTCATGATCGCCTGATATATTTAAAAATTCCAAAGAACTTGCACAAACACAAAATAAGCAAAAACATAAACATGTTCATTTTAAGGACTTAAGTCCAAATGTTTAAATTTAGCCTAATTCATTTTAGACACCAAAATTAAATTTTAGAAACCATTTAAACATGCAAATTTGTGTTTAATGTCTACCTTGACCTTGAAAAAACAATAGAGTAACCCCTTGCTTTAAATTAATTTCTTTGTTGGGAAAATTATGTTTGAATTTGAGCTCTCAAGTTTGGATTTAATTTTGCATAGTGACTGTTAGTGGTCATAGATAACCATCAATAGCTTCAGGTCGACCATCATCGACCAGTTAGCAATTAACCATTAGTGGTTGAGTATAATCATTGATAGTTGATAAATATTATTGGTAAAGATTTGTGAACCTAAAGGCAAAACCTCAAGAAACAAACATGTTAGGTTAGGCAATTTTTAGATGAAATTTGATAAAAAATTACAAGGCAAAACTTAGTTGATGGATTTAGATGATTTTGAAACCTAGAAATCAAGGAATTAAATGACAAAAAGAATCGAAATGCAATCTTTAGGTTTGTTTCTCCCCTACAGCCTGAGCATCAATTGTTATATAGATTTAGTGGTAGTTAGGAAGCATTATCAATGATTAGGGTCTAACCATTAGTGGTTTCACCTAATTATTGATGATCACTATGTAAACGTGAGAATCTAGCAAATAATGAAATCCAACCAAAACAAGGTTATAAAATCAATATTATAGAGCTTCAACAATCCAAATGAAGATTTAAAAGTTGTATTTGGGTTCTATTGGGCATGCCATCTATGATCAAGAAATTTGACTCAAGAGAGGATGTTAGTATTGTATTAGTTCCAAAAATATAAAATAAACACACTAAACGAACTAAAATATCTAGGCCTAGATCATGGGGAGAGCTTGGTGAACAAAAAACAAATGACAAAGCTCAACTAAAATGTAAGAAACCATACCTTCCTTACCTTCCTCGAATGATCCAAATGATGTGTTCATTGGCATGCTCAAATTGTGCTCAAAAGGTCTTCATAAATGGGGTTTGGCTATCTCCATCTCATCTTATCACCATGGTTGACTTGGCTTGATTTTGACATTATAACACTATGCATTTGCTTTATGAATCAAATGCTGCATTATAACTCTACTATGTTCCAGGCTCTCCAAAAGAAGAGCTCTAGGATTGATTTTATAGGCTTTGAAATCAACTTGGAATGATTTAAACCCTAACATAGATTTTATTAGTTAACCCCAGTAGGGTTAGAAGGTGTCAAATGGTCATGATTATAATGGAATAAGCATGGGTGGGATATTTTGCATTTTAGACAACTCAAAAGATAATGATGAAAACCTAGGATATTCATTGATTTTTGAAGTTCCCTTTTTGATAATTCATTTAATTTATCATGGATGAATTGAATTATGATTAGGATTAATATTTTTAAGTTAATATTTTTTAGGAATTTTAAACATTTTCAATATTTTGAATTAAATGATTTGTGAATTTGTTTAATTTAATTGATTTATGGGCCAAATTGAATTGTTTACATGGTTATGAAGCCAAATTTGAGACTCTCAGAAATTATTATGATAGACTTTTATAGGTTGGTAATAATTATATTAAATTTAGGTATAAATCCACTAGTGGCCAATTTTAGATGTCTATACAAGGAATTATTTAATATAACTTACATTCATATACAAACCATGAACATACACTAGTCACAAAGACTGAGGGGGCATGAATTCCATCTTATTCATATCATAGATCCATGAAAAAATGTTTTTATAAGTAGGTTTATTCCAAAACTTAGGTTAAGTATTTTTAAAAATTCAAAAAATAGGCATACTTAAAGAAAATTGAGAAAGAAGAGAGACTAAACAACCCAAAACTAGGGATGAGTCATCCACATAGTCCTCCTCAAATCCTATGTACTAGTTCCTTATTTTTATCTTTCTCTCCTCCTTAAAAATGGTGTAGGGGTAGATAAGTACTTGTTTTGAAGGTTTGAAGAAGTCATTAACTTTAATTTATAGTCTTTGACCCATAAAATCTCCTATATCTTTACTTGTATGTCCTTATATTCTTGGTGAAGAAGTCACCTCCTTGAAAATAAGCTATCAAGGCTTAGTCAAGTATTCCATCAACCTCATCTATTATTACATGATGTCCCTCATCTTTATGGGGCTGTTCTAAGACTTCTTGAATTGATTTGACTTTTTCTTCCTTACTTTGGATTGGAGGGTAAGAAGGTCCTACTAAGAAAGTTAGAGATATTTTAAACCTTTGAATATTATTTGAAAATAACCTAATTTATTCTAACTCTCAAAATGGTATAAAGGATAAGTGGTAACATTGGTAAATCTTGTTGAAGAGTTTTACGTATTGATTTGGTGATTTGACCAGTTGAACCTTTCCTTTCCCAAGTTGGCAAAGAAGATGAAAATTTTCTTTTTTCCTTCAAGAAAGAAACCTATTTGAATGGATGGAATATTTAAACCATACCATACTTGTATCAAGTCACTTGAATCCATTAAACACTCAAAAAGAACTTATTTTACACCAAAACCTTGCATTTTCTCATAATTCCTTGTAACACTCCAAATAGGTAAACCTCCTTATGTAAAATATTGTAAGAAATATAATGGAAAATTTATCACATTTTTGAGGATCCAGTTTCCAATTACAAATCCATTCCATGTTTTAATATCCAAATCTAAGTGGAGGTTTTTTTTTTATCTCTCTCTCTCTCTCTCTCTCTCTCTCTCTCTCTCTCTCTCTCTCTCTCTCTCTCTCTCTCTCTCTCTCTCTCTCTCTCTCTCTCTCTCTCTCTAAGTAGGCCTACTAGGCCTAGAAACAAATATCTATCCCAAATGTAAAGCCATACATTTTAAAACTAAAAAAAATGTTTGATTCACTTTACCTATCCTAATACCACACTCCATGTCAAATTTCAAGTTTTGATACCTTGTGTAAGTGAGAAAACCATGAAATGGCCTTTGATAAGCTCCTTCTTCAATGGCACCTTCAGACTACCATTTAACTACAAGTTTTTATGAAGACTTATATGGTAATATTAATGAATTATTTGGACCTAAGAGTGTAAAATAAAACTTGAGGCAACCTCCCCAATGGTTCTTATGTGTTCAATTGCTCAAAACCCCTAAATTTCACCTCAAAACCTTGAAAAACATAGCATATAGTATAATTTGTATAGTTCCAAGTACAAAAAGTGCATGATAAGAAAATCCTTAGAGTGATAAATTATTTTAAATAGGTTTTAAGGTCATTTAAACTCATTCCAAGTGGTTAAAAGATAAAATTCTCTCAACTGATCAAAACTAGTCTTTTATGTAGGTTGTTAGTGGCTCAACTTCTTAACAATAGTTCCTAAAGGCTAAGAATTTTAATGAACATATTAAAATAGAGTTTGAAAGGATATATGGGTACTTAAATTCCCCTAATATAATTACACACCATCCATATCTCAATGCCATATCCAAGCAAAATGTTGAGCCTCTTGAGCTGGCAAACTACTTTTTGTGAAGTTGAGGAGAGGAAAAGAGTTTGTATTAGAATTTTAGAGTTTCTTTTAGTTATAAAACTTCAAGGAGGTATTAAAATTTAATTTTTACCTTATCCAATGGTATCCTTTATCATTTATGCCTGTAATATCCTATGTATCATCTTTCTCTTAAGTTTAGGGTTTGTGAGCAAAACCATGCTCTTGACCCGAGCTACTACATTTAGTCCTTTTCACTCTGATTGAGACATTATCAAAGATTTTTCACCAATTTTTATATGTATCTCACTCATTTAGACCCCTTTTAAAATTGTATTGGATTTTATAAATCCATTTAACTACTCTTGGACCTTAATTATTCAAACAACACTCATGGTGCACAAACCAATTTTAGGTGTTTCTCATGGTTTCTTGGCCTTAAAATGAGATTAAGAATGGAATTAATACTTGAATAGGTCTATGAAACTTTTCAAAAATTCTTATCACCTTGTGAAAGTGTCTAAACTCTAACTTCTACCTCTCACACAAGCTTTCTTCATGCATTTGGTGCACATACCTATATCAACTCATTAGAACTCATGACTGAGTTCATGAGGTCTTTATTAATTTGAATGATTCTTTGAAACACTTATGTCTAAATTTAAAATTTATTCTATAATTACTTGTTCATCCAAACTACAAATTCACCATTTCACTTTACATCCATCTTCTTGACCTTAGAGACGTCTTGAGTTTAGTTAGGCTAACTTGTAAATGATCATTTGGAGTTATTAGCCTTGAATTTATAAGGTGAATAATATTAGGACCTTAAATAGGTTTTCACAAGCCTCATTGACATCATGACATGTTGCCTATACTTGTAAACTTCCTAAGTATATTTTAATTAATCACCCCCTTCTCAAGTCACTAATATTCTCCTTGGTCCTCAATGGAGAATATTCTATTCATTCTATGTATACTACTCATCTGTCACATCCATATTCCATGTAATCTTCACAAAATTTCACATTCCATTATAAGCTTACTTTTTGATCCAAAATACTATGGTTGTAGGTACACATTCAGTTCTTTAAATGTAAATGTAAAATGCGCCCTTGTTTAAAAGGTTCTTGGATCTCTTGGTATCCTTATCACTTATTGAAATTATCTCCAATTTTTCATACTCCTAAAATGTTTCATGAGGACTTTAAGGATATAAATTAGTCATAGGTCTAACAAGTCTTCAAAGCCTTAGACTATGTTCTACCTCTTTAAGGTATTCAATAAATTTTTCATGGTAAAGTATCTTCTTGGATCACTCAAATTACTTTACTTCTCCTAATATGACAAATGCTTATTATTGAGATCATTTAGATTTATTAGTGAAAATCACCCACCTACATAAATATAACATGATGCTTTTTTTAGGTAGCCGTATTTATTTACTATTGTAGATGTTTATTTTTTCCATTGTATAAATAGAAGATAGATATGTGAAAGGTATCTAACATATTGTCAAAATGAACATACATTATTGACACAAGAGTATCTAATTGGCCTGTTCATGTAGGCCCATATCTAGCCTTATAAATATTGAAACAAGATTAAGACAAAAACATTAAATTTTATAAATTAACCTTAATTCCTCTAAATTAATCATAATGAACTCTTATTGGTACTTTAATGGTTTAAATCATCACGAGAACACCATATAGTCTTGGAAAAACTTTTTATAGGATTGAAAAGTGCTTAGGCTAATCTCAAAACTTATAAGTAATGAAGACATAATATTACCTTAAAATTAATAAAAAAGCCTTAAATGGTACTAAAACATGCTTTAAGAACCTAGAAATGATAAAAATTGGTAATCTATTGAATGGTTGATTGATGCAATGATCTCATTTGATTGACCTTAGTCACCTTCATGCCTAAGTGCACCAAATTGAAACTTTTACAAGATAACACCTCTAAATTAGTTTTACTACAACCTTTATGACTATTATTCTATCTTTTCTTGACATCATCCTTATGTCTCTTTAAGAACCTTCATGGAGCCCTTTTGGCACTTGATTCAAAGATGTTTATGCTCAATTGATCACAATGATGAGGTTTGGGGTAGTATTTATGCTCTCTCTATAAACCTATTTGTTCTTTGCAATAAATCATAAGTTCATTTTGATAATGATCACACACATAGGCCTTTATTATCAATATTTAAGCCTATAAGTGATATTTTGAACTATGAGTGTCATTAGTAACCTTAATACTTATAGAGTGTGATGGGGAATCACTTCATGATATTTAATACTTATTTTATTACTCCATTATCCTGTAAAACACCTCATTTTCCATATGGTTCTCTTGCCTTATTTATTAGGATCTTTCATGGAAAAAGTCTCAAGTCATTGGTCATGAGTGATCTCTTGAATGATGATCTCTCAAATTTCTTGTGGATAAATTTTTTAGGATGGCTAAAGTTTATCTCTCTATCAGGTACATGGTAAGATCATGTTTAACTCCTTAAGACCCTTTCACATTAGAAGCTAAATGGTGTTAACTACATCTTAATAAAGACACCATTTCACTACAAACTATCTCAAAAAAGACATTTTTTCAAGGTGAAGGAAAATTAAATATTTATTTAAATTTAAGAGGTGTATCATGATTTAGGTAGGAAATTTTTAACCCTCAAATATGAAAACACTCACTTGATAATCTAAAAAAGGCTTCAAAGTTGATTAAATAGACCATTCATAAAGTCAAATTAGAAGACTAGTGTTTTGACATAAGTACCATCTTACAAAGAGTTATCTAATTAATCCAAAAATTAATGAGTCTTATTTGAACCTAAAATCACCTCACTATAACCATTTTTATCCATCAATTTCTGAAGTGATTGAACATGATAAAAATGGATGTTGTTTGAATGAGTAAGCCACTGTGACCCTCTTATACTCTTAGTGATTGTTCATAAATATGGGGGGATGAAAATGACAAAGAATGACATAAAATTGAAGGTCATTAGGATCCATATAATTTCCCAATATTTTTTCTTTAACTTCTCTCTCTCTTGCATACCAAACAAAAACCACTAATATTTAATGAGTTGTCAAAGAAGTTGATAAGGGAGAAAATAAGGTTTTCTTCATTTTAGCACCTAAAACTTTCTCCAAACCTTGGATTTTACCATGAGGGAAAAAATGGGGTCTTGAAGATGCCTTGAAGTGAATTATAACTCATAAATGTTTATGGATGCTTCAAAAGAGCCTCTTTTAATATTAAAAATTAATCACTTATAGAACTGGATAGAAATTCTAAAAAGTGTTAATAAGGCCTCTAAATGTCTAAATAGGCAAATGTTTGAATAGATATATCATGATGTTCACCATCATTCTTCTGATGTGTAATTCCCATAACCTTACAAAACCTTCTCTAAATCCATAAAAATAGGTCTAAAATGCAACATAGATGGGTTATGATGTTAGTAAAAAGTGTTAATAAGGCCTTTAAATGTTTGAATAGATATATCGTGATGTTTTATATCATTATTCTAATGTTTAATTTACATAAACTTACAAAACCTTCTCTTAATCCATAAAATAGGTCTAAAATTCAACATATACATAATGAGTAAAACCCAAAAATCTCAAGTCTCTTAGACAATAGTGGTAGAAGAGGACTATAATGCTAGACCCTAGGGTGTCCTATTTTGGTGCTCCTATCCTTTCATTAAAAAAAGATAGATCTTGATTTAGACATTGTCTTAGTCCTAAAAATCAAATTTTAGACCCTTAAATAACTGTCTCAATTAGTTTCCAACTATCTTATTTTCTTCACATTTAATGTTATTTATAGAGAGGTTAAAATTACAATTAATTTATGCAACTTAGTAGCTTAAATATTATAATATTATTTACTAGTTTAATTAACTTAGACTTTTACCTAATTTAGGAATAAGACTCCAATATTCCCCAAAAAAGTTAAATCATTTAGTGAACCCGACTTACTCCATTTGCACACAAAATCCCTAGAAACCCTAGGGAAAATTCCTTCTAATTTTTTTCCAATTTTTTTCTTATTTTTATTGAATATTTAAATAAGAATCCTACATTTAAATTTTTAAATTTACCTTAGTAATTTTTAAAATAATTTATTTTAAACCCTAATTGAAATTTATTAGGTCCTTTTTCACACAAAAAGCCTAGAAACCCTAAAAATAACTTCTTGCTAATTTTAGAAATATTTTTCTAATTTTTTTACTAGCATATTTAAATAAAAAATTCACTTTAATTTTTAAAATTTCATAGTAATTTTTAAAAATTATTTTTCTTCCAAATCATAGTTGAATTTATTAGGTCCCTTCAAATTAAGTATTTTCCAATAATTTTTTTATTTTTCACCTACATATTTAAAATAAAAAATTAGCATCAAATTTTAAAATTCCATAGTAATTTTAAAATAAATTATTTTTCAAATCCCTAGTTGTATATATTAGGTCCCCTTGCTTTTGAGGTATCACCTTACATGTTTGTGAGCTTCATATCCTTTTTATGCATATTCCAGCTCCTTATTTAGATTATATTTGTTTAATCTTTTCTTCCATTATTCAATTTATTTGCCTTATGCCACCTAAGTTCATTGCATCTCTTCCTTCAAGATGAAGTGCAAGAATTACTAGAAACTCTCCCGAATTCACCTAGATTCCTTTAACCCAACCATATATCATTGATAAACAACTAGCTCAAATTCTTGTTATAGATCCTACACGTCTAGATTACACAAATTTCCATGAGGATAAATTTGACAATGAACAATATGAGAATAAAAATAATGATACAAAAACTAATGTTCATGACCCACCACATTAGACTCTTGATCCCCTTCTACCTATTATTGATAATTAATTTGTCCTTAACAAAGATTTGATTCTATAAAGGTTTAGAGAAAGACTCAGGGAACAACCCTAAGATCATACTATTATTTTACAATCTATCATGAAAATCAATTTGATTCTTCCATTCCTTTAGAGAATCTAGTTTAACATAACACTATGGGGGAAAATATGTCTCAACAACCCCCTATAGCAGCCCAACTTGTCTCTATGCCACCACCAGCTATAGTTAGTACATTTTTGTCTCTTGATGTGGCATCCCTTGTGTAAGAGACACAATCTCATCAATCCAAGGTCTTATATCCTGAGAAAGGTGCCTCTAGACCTACGTAGGCCTTGGATTCTTTTGCTCTACTAAATATTCCATTATCACATCATATTAATTCTACACCCTTGCCACAAGATTTTGTTTAACCCAAGATCACTCTATATGATGGCAAGGTTGATCCAAAGACACACTTGAGATATTTTCATGTATCATGCTTGGAATATGTGCCAAATTACTAGCTACTAACCAAGATATTTCCATGGAGTATAAAGGATTATTATTTATAAGGGTTCTATAGTCTACCAAATTAGTCATTCAATGCATTCAATCTTTTATCTAACATGTTCCTATCTAATTTCAGCATTAATATGTAATAAGGTTTCTTATGCCAAAGTTGTACAACAAAAGAAAAAGTCAAATGAGCATCTCACATAATATTTTGTTTGATATAAGACCATATTGGCTAAGATGACTAGCCCCATGGCCGATCAAGATTTATAAGATCTCTTCAAATAGAGTCTTCTACCAGCCTTGCATGAATCAATAATGTTCAAAATATTCTCTTCCTTCACTAAATTATGTCACACACTAAAGAAAAGGGAAGTCAAACTAATTTTAATGGGCAAACTCATGTACACAAGTATATCAAAAAAAAGGGTAACAAAAATGTCCCATACAAAGAAAAGATAAATGATAACAAGATTTAGAATCAACCAATAGTCAATAAAACTTTAGAGCCCCCTCAGTGAGTGGTTTTATCTGCACCTCCTTAGTGAACTTTTTACAATCTACCGATATTTATAGCTAGAATTTTACAATAGATTTTGGAATGTATCTCTCCCTCTTACTTGGGAAGTTGATCCAACAAAGCCTCTTCATGGGGATATGATCAGAATTTATTTTGTGACTTTCATATGGTACTAGGCCATATAAAAAATAGATGCATCAGTTTGAAACATAAGATACAAGACTTAATAGATGGAAATGTTATTAATCTTGGCACTTCAATTGAGCCTCCTCAAGTAAAGAAAACATAGGATAAAGATTTGAGAATATTTTTATATCCTTTCCCATAGAATTCTAAACAAGAGATAAGGGATACATAAGGTGTTCATCATGCATATCATGCACATCCTCCACTAGCTACATATTAGGCACCTTCAGTTAAGTTACACCATTTGAGCAACATGATTGGTGTATATAATTCTAGAGTTACATCTAGACCTTTGATCTCCTTCTTAGAGTAGGAGATCATTGATGATGATTCATATTATCATTCGCTCTTTATCAGAGCCTACATTCATAGTAATCCTATTTATAGTGTTCTCATAAATAATGGATCTAGTGTGAACATGTACATTATGACATTACTGCATCATTTGGGATATTTAAAGTAGGATATTACCCTAATGGAAATAGTTATAAATGGATTCAATGGGCACATATAGAGTTCATTGGGTGAGATTGCACTTCCTCTATAGATTGGTCTAACACATATGGCCACATTATTTACTATTATTCATAGTGTAGGAGTTTTGAATATGTTACTTGGTTGAGCATGGATTTGCAAACTTCAAGTAGTACCTTTTATAGTTCATAGATGCATGAAATTCATTCATACTAATTAGGTTGTTATAGTTGGTGGAGTTATATATGAGTTACCAATCCCCACTTCAGATCCATCTACTACTTTACAGTCACCAATTTTAGTTCCACCACTAATTTAAGTTCCACCACCAGTTTTAGTTTCTCCACCAATTTCATTTCTTCCTCTAGTTCAGATTTAAACATAGTCAATACCTCTATCACCATCATGGACATTTCATACATTTCCACAAAGGTCTCTTTTAGAGAAACCATAGTTTCATGATTCTAGATAGCTTCTAGTTATAGTGTTCACACCTAAGGTGGTCGCATTGAGGTCTAATGCCTCTTAACACATCACATTTTTAGAGAGATTATCCTACTACTAGATGGGTCCCAAAGAGCCCTAAAATTTCATCCACTTATCAAATTTATAGGGGGACCCCACAGTCAGTTTCTACTTCAAATATTTTAGAAAATTTATAACATACATAGATTTTAGGGCCATAGTCTTAGTCCTTCCATCATGTTTAATGATCACACATGATTCCTCTCTTTGATATGGGAAACCACGATAAGGAGTCTAGCATGAGACTCATCGGTTAGTATTTTTTATCCTTAGTTACTTGTACATAACTTATTTTCAATTTCTTGTACATAATTTCCTCATGATTGATTGTACATAGCTTATTTCGAAAATATTCAAATATATAAAAAATACAAAAAACAATATAACATTTCAAAATACAAAAACATTCAAATAAATTAAAAACATAAAAACATTTAAATTGTATGTATCATCCATGCTTCACATTTCTACTACCATGCTAGACATACATTTTTTGTTATGTGATATTGTTTATTGATTTATCTACATTACAATGCTTCACTTGATCTTCTATTAGTGTGTGTAGTGACATCTAAATCCTTGACTGATTCACTCTACCCACTAAGGGGGCATCTTACATCTAGATTCAAAACATACATCGATATATTTACTCACTAGGGGCATCTTCTACATGACTACATCATCCAGGTTATGAATTCCTACACCATACACTCTAGTTGTCATGATGATGTACATTATTTACTAGCTTACATAGATTACTCTATCGACATCTCACTAGTATAAAGTACTTATGTATTTATTAGAATATACCTAGTATTGTACTCCATGTTTTGCATACTTTTACTTCTTTTTTTGATTAGTTAGATGTGATTATATTTATAGTGTATTACACATTTTACTTTCTTGCTTTGTGTATCTAGATGTGATTTCATTTATTAGTTCCTATTTTATCTCGTGTATGTTCCTTAGGGAATTTTTCAATGTCTTTATTTATATTCTTGTTTGTGATTTAGGATATTTACCAATGTCCTTTTCCTATACTCTTTTATGTGATCATGGCTTTCACACCAACCTTGCTCATTTCCAATTATATGTGTATGTGGAATTTGAACATGCCTTATATGTTTGATTTCTAGTTTGAGTGACATATGACCATATCTATTATTTTATTAACCCCTTGGCCACTCATATATGCTTCTTGTTTATTTCATTGTGTGCTTGTTGCTTGTTTGCTTTTCAATAGTTTGCAATACCCTAATCCGCATCATGCATTATCTTTATTTCTTAGATGCCATGATGGACATCATTCACCATCCCTCCTTCACCACTAATAAATAAAAATTAACTAGACTTCTTGTTCTAGCTTACTATATTGCACATGCTATTACATTTTTATATCTATCTAGGCATACCCTTGTTGATCTAACAGTCTCCTTTACAAACCATGATATATCTTAAGATATCTTATCAATTATCATTGTTATATCATGTATTCTAATAGTATAACACACTTGAAGGGATATTTATTCTAAGAATAGTCATTGTAGTGTCTTCATTCCTACCCTTAGAAGAGGGCAAAACAAATAGGGGTTTTATCATAGAAATCATAATTCCTATCGGTCAAAAAAGCAGCATTTAAAACACCTTGAATAGTAACGAAACTTCAAACCAAGTAAATTAGACCAAGCAGATAGTGAAAATTATAAAATAGTCATTAGAATTACCCCAAGATAGTAGTGCCAATATTGGAATACATTACCAAATAGTAGGGTGTTTGATTTTGGCATTACTATCCAAATAATAAAAAAATAGATTTTGTAGACATAAGTAGAAAGGTAAGTTTAGCTACAGTTTTGAACATGTAGACTAGTTTAGAATCAGTAGTTTTAGTATAGTTTTTATTAAAAAATGTAGATATAGGGGGCATCATGTGTGGCATGATGGCTATCACTTCTAGTTTTATATTAGGAATTTGATATAACTTCTAGATCAAAATCCATGTTTTAGACATTAGTTATTGGGAGTAATGTGCATGACACATTTGACTTCTTTTTCTTTTTGAGTTCAGTATATTACCTAGGCATTATTAGAAGCTGCATACCTTATATATATATATATATATATATATATATATATATATAGGTGGTTGGCATCATTTTAGAGTGGTTTTCATACAAACCTAACCTTCAAATTTTTTGAGTGGCTTTTATACAAGCCTAATCTCCACCGTTTTTTTGAGTTGGCCAAGAGTGGCCTAGTTTCTAGTAGACATTCGGATATCCATGCCATAATGTTAGATTATAGAACATTCATGGGATTTAAGAGCCATCTCATAGGACACATATATCATATTGGTATTAGTTCATAGATTCACTTCACAGGGAAACAATGGAGGCAAAGGACTAGCTAGCCTTTGTATTCTTGAGCCACCTACTTAGAGGGATTGGAAACATAGTCCAAACATCAATTATCATATGCATGATCACATAGCTTATCTTAGTGGGCAATGCTAGATCAAAAGGGCTATCCTTTACATTCTTGAGCCACTCTAGTGGAATAGAGCACTCAATTCCATTCCTGATATTACTCTTGGTACAACACATACCCAGCATTACACAACATTATTTAACATCACACAACACAATAATAGGTTTTGTATTGGTTCATGTACTTGATGAGGTGTATTCATTCATTTATCTTCCTCTCTCTCTTACCTAGCATTATAAGTTCTTATTTTAGATATAGTGTATGTAGTAAGAACTAATCTACTCTTTGTTTTATCTCATAGATTTACACTTCACAATGTGCTCTCTCTATGTACACCTAGTATCACACAACTTCATGAGATTCACCCTTATAGGTAAGTTTTGGTACACTTTCTATTTTTCCTTTATCTTAGTATTTCACTTTGCTACATCACTAGAATAAAAGGAGGAAAATGTAGTCATATAAAATGTTAAATTTGGTAGCCTGAATGTGGCTTTTGACACCCCACCCATAGGTCTCTCTTGCTTGGTATCGTGACAATCATAGGTATATTTTAATTGATTTCAAGTCATCTGTAGCCTTCTATATAGTGATTCCACCTCCTTCATGTAGTATTTCTAGTGATTATTCCATCCTTGGTCTTGTTCCTTTAGGACAATAGTGCCCAACTTGGATTATAGTCCAAGTGATTTTTTACTATCAATAATCATTTCCTTCTGATTCGTATCCTCCTTGTTATCCTAACATGAATATATTCAAACCATGACCAATAGATCCCTAAAAAAGTCCATTCAATGTTCATTTATAAGGTGTCAAAAAATATCACAAATCAAGAAAGAATACAAGTAAGACCATTGAGGTGAAACTTCCCTTTTATCTACATACATCCATCCAATATATCTAAAAGCACATCCAAATCCTTACACCAATCCCTAGCCACCTCAATCACACTTAGTTTTAATATTTTGAATTTTCATACACATAATTACACAAAGCACATCAAGTGGAATAACTACATATGGCTTGATCCCTCTTTGAAGTATTGGCATGTAGGTAGCATGACCACACAAGGGGTGTGGATACATGTTTAGTGCATCTTACACACACTAACCCCCCTCTATCTAAATTTTTGTCAAATAATAATGGAGTCAAGGGTTTGAAGACTAAATAAACTTTATCAGGAGTTATGTGGACATCTAATAGTCAAAATTTCATAGGTAGGCTCACACAGGCATGAGAAACAAAACCCAAAAAGATCAGGTCTCCTAAAAAATAGTGGAAGAAGAGGACTATATCACTAGACCCTAGGGTCTCCTATTTCATTGTTCCTATCCTTTTATAAAAGTAAAGATAGATCTTACTGCAACACTATCCCAATCTTTCACAATAAATTTTAGACCATATAATAGCTACCTTAGTCAGTTTCCATCTATGTCATATTTTCTTCACATTTATTATTATTTATAGAAAGGTTAAAATTAAAATTAATTTATATAAATTAGTATCTTAAATATTTCAATATTATTTATTGATTTAATTAATATAGACCCTTAACTAAATTAGTAATAAGACTCTAATATTCCTAAAAAAAATTAAATCATTATGATATAGTGAGAACCTGTACATTGTCCAACTAGGTTGATAGGGTCGACAAAACTAAGGTCTCACTTATCAAATGGTTCTTGAGACAAAGTAGGGCATAATGGCATGGAATCTTAATGATTTGGTTTTCTAATTCACTAGTAAATATCACACTATTTGACATATAGATTAGCATCATGAAAAAGGATAGGCCACTATAGTCGGACTAGTAGTGCTTTGTGTATAGTAGCCTCACCAACATAGCGTGTGAAATAATTACTTCATGAAACTCTTGAATTAATGTAATATTATCATGTTTCATTACACACTATCAAAGAATTTGATCTTGTATAAGTTTGTATAGGTCTCCTCCAATGAGCTAGAATAGTGCAACATGGATGGCTAGTTGCTTTTTAGATTGTAGACTTAAAGCATTTGGCACATGCTAGTAGTTAAGAAAGATGATATATCTCTTAACTCTTTAGGCACATGTGAAACATGAAACAAATCTACATCAGGTATGTCACCCTTAATATCACGTGATAGTTATTTGAAATCAATTTAGGAGAGATGGTCAGGACTATAATTAGTCTTTTCTAATTTGATCATGATAAAGAATTGAAATTTTTATAATAATATAATCTAGTAGCAGATGTGGTCATGTAACACTAGTTTATTAACTAGATATTTTAAAGCTTCATGGTTTGTATAAAACATAAAAGAATTTTACAATAGGTACTATCAAAAATTTTGTAAATAATAAACCATGGAAAGTGCTTCACACTCTATTATGGTGTAATTCATCTTAGTCAAAGTAAGCTTTCTAGTGGCAAAATAGATGGGTTGATCAAGGTGAAATTCTCTAGGTTATGCAAGGATGGAACTAATGACAATTATAGAAACATAAAAATGGACACGGAGTGGTTTTATCCAATCAAGTAATTGAAGAATTGGTGTAGTGATGAGTTTGTTCTTTAAGGCCTCAAAGGTTTCTTGGTAAGAATGGGTCGAAATAGAATGTTCATCATGTTTCAAAAATTCCTATAAGGGTGAAAAAATCCTTGAATAACCTTAGATTAATTTATAATAGTACCTTGTATGTCTTATAAAGGCACAAAATGCATACTAGGATGTCAACATTGGCAAATGAATAATGATATCTACCTTAGTGGGATCTATCATAAGTCCATCTTTGAAGATAATATGACCCAAAAAAATACTGAATAGTTTAGTAAAAATAAATTTATTTAGATTAAGTGAAATTTGAATCACTCGACAATGCTCAAGCATAAGCATTAGATTATAAAAAAGGTCCTTAACTAGGCCATAGACTATCCAATCATCCAAATAAACATGAAGGAATTTATGGATGAAGTCTTTATAGACCTTAATGGCTATAAAAGAGAATACATAGGTGTATTTTTTAACCCAAATGACATGATGGTATATGTCAAATATCCTCATTTAATAGTAAATGTAGTCTTAGGTCAATCCTCCTCAGTGATCTAGACCTAATGGTACTCAAAGAATCCATCTATGAAATTATAAATTTGCAACCAGTGATGCCTTCAAGGATTTATTTTGTGAATGGTGTTGGAAAAGGATTAGTAATGTAAGATGTGTTATGTATTTTATAGTCAATGAAAATTTTAATGCACTCATATTTATTTATACTTATGACTATGGGGATAACTCACTTAGACTCATCAATTGGGGTTATCACTTTAGTGCATATTATATTGTCAATTCCCTCTTTCACTCATGCATGTAAATTTAGATTCATCTTATATGGTCATTTATTGATTGGTTGAGCACCTTCAGTCAGTTTGATATAAATTTTACCTAAGGATGCATGAACACATTTCATTTCACTATAACTCCTTGTAAAGACATCTTGGTATTCTTTTAACAACTCAAATGTTTTTTAAATCTTTGTATCAGACTAGTAGTTACCCATAGTGGCTATATTTGGTTTTTACTTTGTCCCAATATTTCAATTAATAGTTTGAAGAGATTCTAAGTATAGGTGGTTTGCATCAGGACCAACATCATGAATACTTTGAGTGCCATAGTTTGTAAGAACATCAAAATGATTTTTCAATGGGTCAAGGAGGTCAGATCCTTCACCTTCATCAATATGAAACACTAGTTTTTGATTCCCTTTACAAATATATTCACAACATGCCTTATTAGGGACAAGTTTTGACATATAGATTGACTACTTAAATGGATCATTAAATATAACCAAGCCTTCTTTTGGTACAACATGTATATTTCATAACTGGTCTTTGATAGTACTAGCTTGACCAAAAATTTCTTCATACATAGCGTAGAGAGTGAGATGAAAATCCATCCCTAGATATGAATAAGACAATGCCAAGATCATGTTATTTTTAACATATACTAAAAATGGATACCTAAATGTAATTATTCATTAACATACCATACTCTGACCCAAGTATGTAAGGTGATATAAAAATTATGTACCCATAGGTACTCTAGCAAGAAGGATTCTTCAACCCTCCACATGGTTTCAAAAGCTTCTATGTGTGGTTTGAATGCTCAGACTCTACTATAGCTGATTATACCCTAGACATGGTTGTCATGATGAAATTAGTGATGTAAAATAGAGTGTACTTGATCCTAATGATGAATTCACTTGTTATGGGTTTGCCACCACCTTGTGTCCATGCCATTAAAAAGTTAAACTAGTGAATGTATATGATCGGCATCCGAGTCATAAAAGGATTCAAGTTTCTAGATAAGGGTATGGACTTCCATTTTACCATGAAAGTAAGGATATTCATCAATTATCTCTAGTGGTGTAGCCATAAATGTTCCTCACATGAATTATTGAGTAATAAGGCAAACAAATATTTGGTATTTGTGGTATGAGAAGGGAATGCTCTCATAACTTCCAATGGCACTCCACACTCTACTAGTGAGGTCATAGTCATTATAGGAAAAATAATTATAAACATTACTTATGGTATCAAAAAGGGACTATGTTTCCATCTATCAGATGATACCATCATGAGTAGGATCATTATGTTCAAAATATCTAGATGTGATTTTATAGATGTTGTTAATATCTTCATCCATGCTAACAAGTTCTATGTATGGGGGATCATGTCTTTGATCCAACATGATAATGACTCATTGATAGACATTTTGAAAAATAATATAACACTTTTTTAAACTTAAATCCATTTTTTTACATAGCACCAAGGTCAACCAAATAGAGTTAGGAAATCATCAACTTCAGCCAACTCAAAAACATCAAAATCATCTTTGAAAAGTACCCTAAGGATGTCAAAAGTTGAATTCTTAATAATGTCAATTGGTAAATCACAGGTTTTATTATCCATATAAAACATGTGAGGTGATGGTTGTAATACTAGGATAACCATTTTTTATGACACATCATTTGTGAGGACATTAACCTTATTACTAGTGTCAACTAAAATATCTCTAACTACCTAGCCATCGATGGTAGAATTCACTATTTTTTCCTTGTCATCTTAAGGGTTAGGAGGGATAGGAGTCTATTTCCACCAATTATGATTTAATAAATGATCTTATATTAGACTTGGTAAATAATTTCAATCATAATTTGGACTTGGCACTTGATTTTTAATCTAATTACTCATTTATGAAACAATATCTTCATCTAATAAACACTTTCAAAGTTATTAAGAATTATCCTGTGCCAAATTTTGAGTTTGCATGGCCTTTTGTAGATCAAAATGTTGGGTGGCTTCTTAATCCTTAAGAAAATAAATTTCCCCTTGTAGTTCCTTTACCAACATCATAATATCCTAGAGCATGTATTTCTATTATTAGGCATCAAGATGCTTCATTTCATGAGGCTCTTCATGCTAAATCTTCTCAATAGGTGGAATAAATGTAGACTGAGACTATATTTTGTAATGTGTGGTAATATTAATCTTTGGCATATTGGATTGATAGAGCATGATTGCTAGTGATGTTTCTCAATGTAAATCATACTAGTAGCTTTTTAATTTCTTTCCATAGTGATGTTTGTATACAAATTAGGTCATTCTTCTTACCGATGTTTCATTTTACAAAAAACACATGTTGGATAGACTGGACATTATCGCTAACAGTGATATGGATATCCACACCTATAATATGTTTGTGGTGAAAAATGGTCACCTCTTCATCCCCATCCTCAACCTTTTCCATCATATCCACCATTATCTTGATTATTTGAGATATAGGTTTGATGTGTACCATGTGTGCATGCCTCATGTATATCATAAGTAAGTTGGAAATAATTTATGTCATGGGTATAATAACCACATATATTGTATTATTTAGACACTTTATAATGTGTATCCAACTATAAGAGAGCACAAGAGTGTACATTATGCTCTTCATGTCAAATTTCATATGATTGATTTAGTATAGTACACATGTTCTTGTGAGGGTAGTTATTTCTATTATGACCTTAAAACTCATAATTGGTATACCAAAGACCATTATGAGTGTTGTACACATTATTTAAAATCAACTTCTCTAATTATGATGCAAGGGAAGCTGTTTGAGTTTGCATAAAGGGATTGATCCCAATGTCAATGCTACCAATAGCTTTAATGTAGAGGGTAGCTTCCAGGGCCTCACATAGGATTGTAAAGGTCCATTGAAAAAGAATTAATCTAAAGGGATGAAACAAAACTCCCATTAACCATTAGGCATTATGAGAAACATTAATATTGAATGAGAGATTATACAAGAGTGTTTTGAATCATGCATCATACTCATGTACACTTTTAGTGAGCTCTTTATTTTATTTCCTTTAGCACAAAAAAAATTTGTTGCTCAAATTTGGGAATATAAAATTCATAAATAAATGACATCTTGATATTATCATAGTTAATTACAACTTATTGAGACTCAAACTTCCTATACCACTTACGTGATGTTTCCAAAAGTTTGGTTTTAAATTATCTAGCGTTTTTCTTAGAAGAAGTTCTAATAGGTTCCCTCCAAATGATTTCACACTTATGAACATGCTCCACCATATTATCCATGCCCTAATATTTAGGTACATTAAGTATCATTTCATTATAAACAATTGGTAGATAAGGTTCTTGTGATGGTGATTATTAAGAAACCCAAGTCGTATTCCTAGAGGTAGAAGTCCACCACTTCCTTTTGTGTTGCTTCCCAGTCATCCTCCCACCCTCCAATAATAGCAACTAAGACATTGGGAACAATAGTAGGTTGATTTATAATACTTGGACCAATACTCTACCTAGTATTAATGTTGGGTCCACTAGGCATACCAAGTTGGGTCATGAAATTACCTTGAAAAGGAAGAGAATGTTTCAATTCACTATGAGTTAAAATTGGCTCAACTATAATTTCTCTTATAGAATCAATTTTTGACTTTATGATATATATATCCTTATTATTTATGATTAAATTATCTAGGTCAAAAGCATGAGTGCACAATATGGTTGGGAAATTAGGTTGGTTTAAATGTGGTTCTTCAATCTCTTCTATTTGGCTAGTTTCACCCTCATATGATAAAACTAGAAATGGTCATGGTTTTAAAGTTGGTGAGTCCTCCTTATACCCTTATACTTCCCTATGGATCCTAACATCACTTCTTAAGTCTTCTCCACCTTAATCCTATATCAAGATTCATCATATTTATGATTTCATAATGCCTACTAATTGGATACCATTTTGTACTAAAAATTATTTACCAACACCTTTTCATTCCCCTCCTAAATGTGTGGCTCATGTAAGTATTTATTTTTCCCTCCATAGGTAATGTTTTGAGTCCTAAATCAATAAAAAACTTCTTTAGTGGTAAGTGTCTAGTATACCAACCTCATGACTATCAAAGAAACTAGAACTTGGCTTCTTTAGGATAAGAGTAAGTGGTTACAACATATTCTAATATATAGTGATTTGTCACCCATTTACACTAGATTTTAAAAGCTCATGTCCATGGTGTTCCAAAAAATGTTAAATCCATTTGATGTCCTATCGCCCAAGCTTGTTCCCTTCCAAAATTTTGTGACTAGTCTTGAGCATAGGTGGATATCTAAACATGCAAATGAATAGGGACTTTGACAAAGAAGGTTTCATATAATGAGATATAGAGATGATGTTAAAACCATGAATTTTTATAAAACCCTAGTTCAATTAGGGAATTACAAAATTATCCTTGACCTCAATAATCCATTATTCAATACTTTCAATGGATAAATGTTTGAACTTTTTCCATTATTATGCAACAAGAGCTAGGGGTCCTAGCAACAAAACCAAAATGTTGGGAATTTTCTATTACATTTTCCTTAAGGTGTTGAAGCATATAGTCCCAAAAATCTTATGCATTAGATTTTTATGCAAGACTAAGATTTTATGTTCTCACCTAAATAACTAAGATAGAAACTAGTTATTATGGGTTATGTTGCAGAGTAACACACTTGTTATACACTTGAGTTTGTTCATATGTCTAGTTAGTGATTACATAGAAAAGGAAATACATGACTATGAACCTTATCTCATCAATGAAAACAAATAAGAACATGAGGATAACTTCCATGAGGTTAAAAGTGTTGATTACACAAGCTCATACAATGCATATTATATATATCATAGTCAATTATAAGCCTCATATTACTTAATACAAACACACTATTACTCAATTTTTTAACTATTAATCAATTGAAACATAACACCATAACTAATAGTAACTTTTTTAATTATGATATTACCATAAAGAGTCATTACATAATACCAATTTTTAGTCACACTTATACATCTCAACATAGGGTTATATATACTTGTTTTTCCCTAGCTAAGTAGTTACATTAATAATGATAATTAGGTTATTGGATAATGATATCTAATATACTAAGAGTCATGGTAGTAGTTTACTCTTTTTTCTTAAGGACATAGACCTTTGCACCCCTTATATTATTTTTAGGGATATATCCTTGCTTCCAAATGTTTTTCTTTATGTGAGCTGGTACAAAACTCATGAAATAATTAAAGTCTAGTTTGTTCTTGAAAATCACTCCTTAACGATTTCCTTCTTCTCTCATGATCCCCAAATATTTTATGAATATACTGAGTCTTATGATTTTGGGTTCTCTTTTAGTTATATTTTAATTTTAACTAAGTATTCTTGTACCATTATCTTTTGTTCAATTATCCTCTTGTGTTGTGGTGGTTCTACACCATTATCTTCCTATGACTTGTTCCTCTCATGTTGTGCTAGATCTATGCCAAAACCCAAAATAATTACTCAATTTTTGGGTTCCAATAATCCATTTAACCAAACATAAGAATTACATGTGTAAAACCCTTAAAAGGTGAAATAATTTGGTGAACCCATCTTACTTTGAGAATTTCATCAAAAACCCTAGCTTGCATTCATCAAATTTTGGTGCAATAAATTTAAGGCTAAATAATTCTAATTTTATGATTTTTTAGACAACCTAGCTAATTAAAATCAAACTTACATTAGGGTTTTAATTTATTTCACATATAATTTATATTATTGTATAAGAAACCCTAGATTCAAATAACCCTAACCCTAGACACACTTAGGGTTTGTATCATTTTCTATTTATACTTAGATATTATTTCTAAAAATTAGATTTTAGATTTATATATCTTCTAATTCATATAATCATGATCATAATGACAAAATAAATCACTCACTTTTTGTTTCAAAATCTAATAATTTCATTTACATGCTTGTTCCCTTTAATTGAGAATGAACTCAAAAAATACAGAAACACATGTATATATGATGCTTTATATCAATTTCAATATATGTCATATCTCATAGCATGTTATCTTTATCTTATGAGTAATTTCATTAATAATAAAACCCGTACACACATGTAAGTTTTAACACAAAAGCTAATCACTATGTTTCAAGTTTTAATGTCATATATTATGTAAAAGAAATAATACCCTTCTCCTCCTCATCTTCATGTAGGTGATATCTACTTTCAATCTAACTAAGTCCATGCTATCATTCCTCCATGAGATGAGGTAGTCTATAACATTATCACTAATCCCCCTATTCATCCTATTCACACCTCTTCCCTATAGGGTGTGTGCCTAAATGTTCAAATATAAATAACTAGAGTTTTTAATTGTGAAAATTTGAGGGATACAATTATTAGTATGAGTAAGATAATTACATGTTTACAAATACAAAACCAACTACTATATGAAAATATTACAACATTGGAAAAGCAATTTATAGGACAAAGGCCTCAAAGGCACAATAGTGGAAATCATGTTTATACATCTTCAACTAGTCAATTTGTGGCAAACAATGTTACATATCAGAAGATAAAATCACTACAAAGTACATCTACAACTAGTGATTCAATTTTTTTTGAAAGGTTAAATAAGATCTCTAGTGAGAAACTAAGGGAAATTATTAAATCTAACTTGATCAACCTACCTCTTCTACACCCAATTAGGAGATCCATATATTTTTATGCATGTCATAAAATTCATGGGCATCACACAAATTTATGTTTATCATTGTAAATAAAAATAAAATAGATAATTTATATAAATGACTCACACAATGCTACATCATCCATACATACAGTAGCACATCTACCAATTAAAAATTGGTCAAACTCAAAAAGAGCACATAAATGGTTACTAAAACATAACTCAAAACAACAAAAGGTTCCAAAACCATAATCACAACATGAAAAAGTACAACAAGCACAAATAAATCAATAAAATATACCTTTCCAAAAGGAGACTCAACATCTAATATGGTATAATTTTGGTCACAAATAACTATAATATTATGATTGTCATGGTCAAGGTTTTGATAAATAGGCCTAAAATATCACTACTGTTCAAGCAGGTGATAATGTTTGTCCACAAGGTTTAGGATTCACTAGACATCCTAATGCACATCAGTCATACATACAATTTATCAAGGCAAAACATATAGATACATAGGAAATATTACCAAAATATCAAGAGCTTCAATTGTAAACTCAAAATCAGGCTCAACAAACAAGCATTCTCAAAATATGTTTTCTATTAAAAGAGATTTCAAAACACCATATATCTATAATAAGTACAATTTCAAAGGTAAAGATCACAATCAATATGCCAATGTATAATTTTTAAAGGTCAACTCCATAGTATGAGTCAGATCCCTCTAGCACACCAAGTTATTATGATTCTAATGTAGAGTAATATTATGATTCCAGTGAGGCAAAACACTCATATTCCTACTCTAACAACATTCAATTGCAACATAGCAATCACACTAAATGAGATATTATCATTCCTATTTTCAACACGTCACAATGATAGCAAGTCTCTCATGAGACTCATTGGTTAGTATGGTTCTTATTATTGTACATACTTCCTTCTCTCTCTCGTTCTTTATACATAGTTTATTTTCATTTTCTTGTACATTGATTATACTCAGAAAACATAAAAACATTCAAATATTTCAAAAATAATTTTTTAATAGATTATATGCATTGTAATCTTTACATATCTACTACTTTCCAAATATTACATATTGTTATCTATCCTAGTATAGTTAGTTTTATCATAAACATATGCTTCACTTATAATTTTTGAGTGATTGAAGGTTCCAAATAGGATTTTGATCTACTATACTAATTTAGACCAACTATTATCTACCCATTAGGGGAATTTACATCAATATAGGTTTATACATTAATACATCCACCCACTTAGGGGAATCTCATTACATAGTTTTTATAATTAGGTTTTATCTTTGCATACTATACATTCCAATTCATGCATTGATTTATCTTGATATTGATCATTATTCCCCATTGCTCATATTTTTTGACAGCTATCACTAGTTAGACTCAATATATATGCATCCTATCATATACATAGATTTGTACTACATAGTTATACATGTTTTCATTTCTAGTTATCATAAATTAGAAATGATTGTGTTCATATGATTCGAGGGCATTTGGATATGCCATTTTTCTTAGGATTATATACCACTTCTCTATTTGTATGCCTCATACATGTGTCCATGTCCCTATTTTGTTCTCTTTCCTAATTATATATATGAACATTTTAACATGCCCTTCTCTATGTCTCTATGCTAAATTGCTTATTGTTTGTGTAGGTGGACATTTGAACATGTCCTTGTATGTCTTCATTTTCAGATTAGTGACATATGCCTATGTACCTTATATTATGGCCCCTTGTCCTACCTTTCGAGTGACTCATGTGTTTGTATGTTTCCTTCCTTATATTTTTCTACACCATGACACATGTATTTGCTTATCACACATAAACACACACACATGTGTGCACGCACTCATGCCCACACACACACACACACAAAATGTTTTGATGCCGTGAGAGCTCTCATGGATCTACCCTTCCTACCTAAGATCCTTGATGGACATCATGACTCATCCCCTAGGTAGTTACTTAGATTTTACTTATATATAAATTTATTACATATATCTTAACACCCTTATGCAACGCTATATTATAACATACATATTACATTTCCTACTTATGATTAGATACATTTAAATTATAATGTTATGTTTGTATATTATTTTAGAATATCATATACATGTTGTGGATAACACATTTTGTAGATCTATTTAGTTATAGGTAATTTCTTACATAGGTTTCAAAACTACCTTCAAAATAAGGGAGATTCATGGGTGTTTTCCATAGAGAATAAGATCTTACTTTACTACTCATCGATACATTTCAGAACACAAGCCCAGTTTTAGATATCAGACTTTGGGTAGACACAAAACAAAGGAGAGATTTAGATTTCAATCTATATCATTCAAAAATAAAACCAATTAGTCATTAACACCTAGATTAAAACACTAGAACTATAGGGGACTACTATCAACTATAAGGTATTAATGTTTAGTATCCCCAACTTTAGGATAGTCTATATTATTTAGAGTAGTACACTAGGTACAATATATATTTACATAGATATAGTCATAGGTTTGGAAGTTATTTCCAAATTTAGCTCAGATTCATTCATTTAAGTTAAAATTAATACTAGTTTCTTAGATTTTGGGGCATCATGCATAGCATGATCACTCATACATTTAGATCAATTACATACTTGATTCAGATTTAATATACTTAGATACCAAATTGGGGGCATGTGCATGACACATAGTTTCCATATACTTTACTTCATACATGTTGATGAAATGTTATGGAAAAATCCATGTTATTCTCTATAATATATACACTTGTTATCACATCCCATGTTATAACTAGATTCATGCCTTAATCCATCTACAATGGTTGGCATTCCCAAATGACCTAAAGATGCCTAATATACTCAAGTGGCTATAGAGCTGAATACACAGTTAGATAATTTAAATACTTTATGTAATAAAATTATAGATGTATATAATTCACATAGGGGTAATTATGGAGTCATGTCCTATTTGAGTTCTTGATCCACCTATATGAGAGGGTTTGACACACTTATAGTCTTATCCAAGTTATTCATAGAGATTGGGATCCACCAAATAGGGGTGCACAATGTTGGATTCATAGTTGGATTGAGTTATTAAGCCACCCATATGAGTATTAATTAAACCATCATCTTAGTTTGATTTATAAATGATATGATCACTATGCACATTCACACACATAGGTTGTCACCAGGTTCATGAATTGGTTCACATACCCAATAAGGTGTAATCATTCCTTTCCTCTCTTTTTACTCAACTTTACTTACTTATTTCATTTTGATAGTATTTTGATTTTGATTATCTCTTAATTAAGGATTGATTTTTTCATGTTTCATTGCAGGACATTTATTTGGATCATGTTTCACATACACAGACCTAGATTTGCATACTCAAACTCATCTACATGCGATTCAAATCCAAGGTAAGTTAAAGTATGATTATTTTTCCTTTATACTATTTATTTTACTTTGTTTTATTATAAGCATAATGGGGTAAATGTAATAATCAAAAAGTGGTAATTGGATTTTAAGAGTGTCACTTGAGTCAACCTATCCCTAGGCTCACCATAGACCTATATTTGAGCATTAGACCTACATTTATAGTCATTCAACATATCATAGTCATTTATAGTTAGTCAAGAAACATTCCCAAAATTTTCATCCCAAATTCCAATCCAACTTTCTCAACAATTTTCTAAAGGACATTAACACCACATTTGGGACACTTCAACGACGTGGCACTAGTGTTCGAAATTGGGATTTAATGTCCTTAGCCCCAACTCTTCCCAATGGATATATTTTTAATTATATTCCCATCATAAGGTTTTCCTAAGCTCATTTTATTATCTACATAAGTAACACAACCCTATACATATAACTCTAATCCACCTATATTCACTATATGGGAAATAAAAATAAAAGTTATTCAAATCAAAGACAAAGTTGTATAAAATCAAGGTATTTGATCCCTATTATAACCTAATTTATACATAATACCATCTAAAGTATAAATAAGTGTAATTTTAAATAATTTCAAAGATAAATAACATTCAAGGCATCCAAGGCCACTCTCATTCTAGCATTCACTTGCACATACATCAAACACTAGCTAGGAGAATTACATTAGACATGATCCCTCCTCAGAGTATTGGTATGTATGAAACTCTCTACACAATGGGGTATTGAGGATTTCCACTCCATCTCGCTAACACAAACAAAATTGTTTATTATGCCATACTTGTAAGGAGATTAAGTTTGCACATCAAATCAATTTTTATAGGTATAATATAGAACTATAGGTTTCAATAATGTAGGAAAAATCATATAGACCCAACTGCAAGTGCTCCTGAAAAATAGGAATAATATGAAAAAGAGGACATTAGTGAAACATTGAATACACTACACACAAATATATATACTATCAAAATTGGGCACTACTATCTAGTGAATATATGAATACTAGAATCATATTGATGGCACAAACCACAATTTAGATCGCCAGTTTTAAAACCTAGATCATCCAAGATAATTAGTTTATAGCTAAGTCTCTATTTATCCATAGTTATTTATAGTTATAGAAAGTCAAACAAGATAAAAATATTACTTAATTATTGCATATTTATTTTATTTATTTAGACATCTCATCCCTTTAACTAAACATAGGAATTGCATGTGTAAAACCCTAAGAGGTTAAATCAATGGTAAATGAATTTTCAAACCTTAGTGAGTTAATTTAGGGTATGAGCATCTTTAATACATACTTTGTGATATCATATAAACCTTTTTTGTGGATTTACAAGTAATATAAAAATATTATTACAATAGTTATAAGATGTGTTGAAGGGTTACTTGTATAGACATCTTGTCAATTTAATGATGTTGGGAAAGCACAAATATGAATACAATATTTTATTATCATTTAAATTCTTTTTATTAGTATTTTCACTATACACCAACATTTTTTAGGTAGAGATAATGAAGATGGCCTTAAGGAAAGTTTCAAAATTTCTTCTAGACAAATTCCATATTTGAGTCATTGTGACAATTGGATGTGCTCTTGATAAATACCTACATCCTTCTCAAACTCTTTGCTAGTAAAATAAAAAGACCTTATGGATAAATAATCTATTAAAAATGACATATGAACATTAATATATATTTAATGGCATAAAACATAGTATGAATTAGTCTAAATCATAAGAATCATAATAACCAAGATGGGAGATACATTGAAGAGCCAAATGGGCCTAGAAAGATGCTAAGAAGGTCAAGTGTGCCATGTGTCACAATATCAAATTATAAATATTAAGATAAGAAAGGGAAGTTTCAAGTGAATAATTATTATTCATAGGATTTGAAGAGACATTTGTACACCAACTCTCATGAGAACATCATCAAATCAAGAAACACATATTGGAGATGAATGATAGGTTTATTATTTCACCTTATACTTAGCACTATAACTAATTCAATGATGGATGATAGTCTTCATAGGATCTTTCTTCATCCTCCTTATTTCTCTCTTCTCCTTTATTATATAATTTTTTCCTTGAATATAATTATAAATGATCCTCCAAGTTAGTCTATCAAAATCCCAATAAACTTGATACTTTATTGTTGTGTTCTGAAGTAAATATAAATTATTTTACCTTATTCATATATCACATTTAGCATGTTCATATTTAATTTTTGATGAATGATAGTTTTTATGTTAAATCACCTTGGTTTTTTAATTTTCATTATCACCTATTTATGAGTAAATAATCTATTTCAGGTCACATGGTTATAATCAAATGGTTATGCAATGGTTAAGTGTGGAATGGCTTTATTAGTTCCTCATTCTAGAATTTTTGATTGTCACTCTCAGTTGATGCAAACTCCATATTGAAACACTCATGATAGGGATATATTTGAATTTTTTATTATCATATTTATCCTTGTCCTAACATTGTTAACCAACTCATCATCAAGAGGAGAAGACCTAAAGTTTGGTGCATCACTTTTCTTTATTTGTTTACAGCATTTTGTTTCCATTTTCATTACAAGTTCAGTAGGTGTAGTGATAATATAGGTGAAGCATCGAGGGAAAAAATGCTCTTTAGAGGTTTTGTCTAGTCTTAGGCCACCCACAACCTTAGAGAGATATCATTGTGTTAGTTGAGTGAGGAGACTTGAGACACATCCTCAAAGGGTGCATCTCAAATTTGAAAATAGGTAATCTACTATATCACATTAATTATAAAGAAGGTATATATATATACCCATAATGAACTTGTTCCATTTATATAAACCCATTTTTATTATAGTAATAAATAATTTAAATAATTTTTTTGGTAATATTATTTTTATATGTAAGTTCATTTAAATATTTGCTAAAATTTTAAAACCAACGAATGATATGTTGAAATAGGATACAAAATTGGAGTGGATATAAAAATTTAATAATTAATTATATGAAATCAAGGGTATTATCACATAAGTGTCATTATCCATTATCCCTAAGTTTATTAAACCCTTTTACCTCTATGTGTTTGCATCAGACCATACCATTGTTATAGTGCTCATCTAGAAATTTGATTTTGAAGAGCATCTTATAGTGTTCATGCACACCAATTTGAAGAAAACTGAGCTTAGTTATTATTTTATGGATACTATTAAATATTCCCTTGATAAATTATGAATTTATGATAAATTATGAATAAATTCAACATTACATATTGGGAAAATAATTAGATGCAATTTTCCTAGCCCAATATTTAAACTCATGATAGGACATGATGAGTTAGGTGAAATAAGAGGGAAATAGATGTTAAAACATCAATAATATGACCTAAAGATAAAACTAGATAATATGGTAATAGGTCAAGGTGTTACACAATTGATGAAAAAATTTAATCTCATAATAAATATTATGTGATTAGATCAAACACAATGATGGAAAATATCTGGTATGATCTAATCATTCACTACCTATTATATGGTAGATACCCCAAAAATTAAATAAATAACAAATAAGGGATGTTAGTTTAAATTTATCTCATTATATGATAAATAAAGTGGTTATATATCATAGAATATATAAAATAATATATTTACAATGTGTATCAAATGAATAAGCTAAGAAAATCATGTCTAATTTTCATGAAATATTAGGTGGTGGTCATCCGTCATGAATTGAAACAATGCATAAGATATTACAAGATATGTATTATTGTCCTACCATCTTCAAAGATGAACATAATCATGTTCTAACATGTCATAAGTGATAAACATTTTCTAAAATGGAATGCCACTCCAACCCATAATTAAAGGACACCCTTTTGCTTAATGGGGACTAGATTTTGTTGGAGTAATAAGTCCAAATATTTTATATGGACAAAAAATTATACAAACTTATACATAAAATTTTACATGGTGGATTTAAGTTTTTTCCTTCAATAATAATACTACAAAATAAGTGATCAAGTTCATGTAGGATAACATAGTCACTAGGATCAGTACACCACTTTTAATAGTATTTTAATAATGGTCATAGTTTTTAGTCAATATAAATCATAAAATGGGCCTATTATAACCATATCACCTTTAATTTTTCATCCAATTACTATCTATAAGATAATGTGGTATCTAAATAATAAAATAATAATTTGGTGGATACATCAATAAAAAAATCTTCTAAGATTCAACCTAGATTTTGACATCCCTTGTTGAAGTATGCACTCTGGGTTGACTGAACTAGATATAAATATGTCTTATGATTTCATAATTTATTTTTATATATGATTAGGATCTACTATTCCTAGTAACACTTAGGTTACCTACATACTAGAACATGTAGGAATATATGGAGAATGATGATAAGGTGAATTTAATATTACAAGATATATTTAAAATGGAATATGCACAAGAATAATCTCTCTAAAATTCCATTAAACACTAAGACATTATAAAAGTTTGGTTTTATAATAAGTCTAAATTTAAATATTTAAATATTTTAGACATAGGTTTAATTTAGGACAAAGCATATGAAAATAAAGGGGAAAATGTAAAACTTCCCTCTATATGGATTGGTTCATGTTAGCTTGTAGATATATTACACAAAAATAATTTTTGACTAAAATATCTGCAAGGAAATGACTTGTCACTTCAATTAAATTTATAGTACATGGACAATAAGTTATGTTAGAATATAATAGGTTTGGAATCATATATTAATTTTTCATGATTTCGTAGATTAGTTTATTTGGCCTCCTTAGTTAGATTGGTATTTTGTTTTGAGTAGTTTTTTTTCTTAATTTTTGAATAAGTATTTCCTAATATAATAAAATCATAACTATTGATATACCGAAATACAAATTATTCCTAATAAAATTATTGACCTAATCTATATATATTTTAAGCTATGAGGGTTATTGGAAAATTTGATTGAAATTTAATAATACATTGATTATAATTTTTGGTTATTACATGTTCTTTATAATAATGATATTATTGTTACAAAAATATCATATTAATTGAGGAATAGCTTCTTACACTAGAAAATAATCTGCAACACTTAAAACATAATAAAGATAGTTGAGAGTGAGAGAATTGATTTCCTAAGGACAAACTAGAATATTTTGAGATACTGTTAACCCATATATATTAGTTCCTAACCTTATCAATAATTAAATTATATGATTATAAATAGAGGTGAAATAAAACCCTTAAATAAAATAATTAAAATGATTTCTCTTAAATTACAGTAATTTAGGTATTCTCCATTAGGGTTATGGATACCTTGATGGAATTGGTGCAAGGCTTATAGTGGATCCAGAGTTTTCCATGTTGGAGTTATGGAAACCTAAATGGTAGTATAGCAATGCTTGAACCTTCCATCCAAGACATTCCCTTATAAAAAAATTATAAATAAATTTTTTTGAATCTTTTATTTAAGAAGATAATCCTGAACTTAAACATTAAATATCAAAATGAAAAGTAATTAATCAATGTGCACACATGTGGTTTCTCTAGGTTAGTTTAATAAAATTACTATGTCATGTGGAATATTTAATAATTTAAAATTAATTTTAGTAATAATAATTAATTATTAAATATTTATTAATATATCTTTGATTTTAACCAAATATTATATGTTCTAAACACTATGTAATGTTTACTAGTAAAAGTATCCATTTGTTGTGGCCACATGCCCTAAATACATTTGAATGGAGACCCAAATATTTTTATTAGGTTTTATATTTAATAATTATAAAATTTTAAATTATATTTATGAATTCATTAAATTATAAATTTTAGACTAACCTATTCAATACATGATTCTTACCTTTTGATTTATAATTTGATTGAAGAGATTTTGGGTGTAAGAATTCAATGTGAACATTCTAATCCTTTGAATTTTTTTGAATTGAGAGACTCTAACTATACGTATTTGATTTCATGAAAATATTTTTATTTCCTAAATTTTACATATTCAATTAGTTTTTTTATTTGTTTTACAAATTACACCTATTTTAACTTAGTTGCATGAATTCACATGCAATAATCACCAATGACTTTATCTAAGTTTGCTTTGGTTCAAGTCACATTTCAATTTCCATAGTTTTTCAGTCATTAGCATATATCTACATACTATTTTCCATGATCAAATAAACTTGGTACCTATGTTTCTAATTTTATAAACTTCACACCTACATAATTTTATTTTGTTTTTAGTATTGATTTGGACCTCACATAACTATCTCACAATCACATATCTACTTAGGTTCCTTGATATTTTCAAAATAGGTGTGACACATCTAATGATATATAGATTCACATGTCAAAATTTCTCTTGATATCATAACATCAACTCATTTTCCTTACATTCACAGTTAAATTTATTAATTTGACAAAGCTTAGACCCTATGAGTCATGCTAGGTATCACTTATTCCCAAACTCTTAATTCCAAAAGAGTTAAATTATTTATGAACCAATAATTAATTATAAATTTGTTACTTGTCAAATATTTTCATCCTCATGGCATTAAAATAATTTATCAAAATATATAGTCTATGGATATTGAGTAATCTGGATCGCTCGACATGGAATCAATATATTCACTTGAAAGCATGTAATATTTTAAATAAAAAAGTTTTTATATGGAGTTATGAATTGTGGGTTTTCAATTCCAATATTAAGGTCATATGTTCCATAATAAAAATGCTTTGTGATACATATCCTATAATGAACCCCTCTGACCCCTTCATTCATGCCATCTATCACACTCTCATAGTGTTGTAAGGTTTTATTTTCAAGATCATAAAACATTAGAAAATTTAATATATGTACCTATGTGGTTCTCTGACTCATCCCAAATATGCCACTTATCAACATATCACATTATCATGAAGGTAGGGAGTTCAAAATTCAAGTGTCAAAAATAAATTTGTAATTATGTGAAATAACACCACATGTCATGGAACATAACATAAAATCCACCATAATATCTAGGTGGAAATATTTTGGGAATGAAAAATAAATGTCAATTATATCACATAATTCCAATTAAAATTACTACATGGGTCATATATTATCATGAAGTGAAAGTAATACATGTAATCGAGTTAGCATCCCCTATGAAAAAGTGTAATTTAAAATACAATTAAAATGATTTGAGATATCAAGAAAGGTTGTTTAATTCCATTATGCTACATAAATTGATTTGAATATTAAATTAATAA
Organism: Torreya grandis; assembly: GCA_037957365.1. Taxonomy (NCBI): domain Eukaryota; kingdom Viridiplantae; phylum Streptophyta; class Pinopsida; order Cupressales; family Taxaceae; genus Torreya; species Torreya grandis. The sequence goes on from JARHVA010002439.1 coordinate 1,376,215, forward strand.
TGTCATTGAGATGTGACTATATATCCAATGAATGTAATGATCAAGTAGATTTAGATAACATTTGATCTTATGAATTCTTAAGTAACAATAAATTTCCAAGTTAATTCATAGTTTGTATTTGAATTAAAAATCCTAGACTGAATACATTCACAATATTTTTTATATAAATCAATTCAAATTAAAAATTTAAGACATAATGAAATATTTTTGTTTATTCAAAACATATGACATATTCATAGACACAACATGTGAGTTTAGATTTATAAGAATGAAGTTTTCACACTATACTATTATATTTGAATAAATTGAGAAACACAAGGATGTCATTGATGAAAATAATCTATCAATTGGGGTCAAGGAAAAAATATGCTAAAATTATAATCATTAGGGTATATGGATTACATTAAGTTGTATCCAAACCAAATGTATATCCTTACATATAATTATTCTATAATTTAATGTATACCACTATACATATTAATGGCATTATGTATATATTAATGAAAAAGATTCTAAAGTATTTTATTATTTGAGTTAATTATGAGGGCTATTACTAATTACCCAAACCAAATGTTTACAACCAAGATGGTACTACCAAACATATAGAGAGAAATAACATTAGAGATACATTCAGGGATTGGATATAATATTATAATAATTTTTTTTTATAAAAGCATAACATAAACTCAATTCCCATTTCACATTTAGGTAAGGATTTATGTTTGGAATGACCCAAATGAATTGAATGTTTTGAGATATGGACATAACCAGAGTAGATTAAATTTGTGTTCCCTATATTTCCATGATTATTTATGAAAGGAAGGTTCCTTCCCTTGGAAACATTATTTGATAAAACTTATCCCAATAAGTCCATGAGATAAAATAGGGAGATAATTTATATATGATGTCATACCTAGTAGACATAAATTATGCTACCATAGATTTTATTGGAATAGAATAATGGACTTCTAATTCTACAATCTCAGTACATGAGGTTTTATATAAACTCTACATTCATAGATATAGGTGAAATACCAAAATGATACATGACTTATTTTACCCACTTGTCTATGTAACTATGAATGAGAAGCCTATGTTTATATTATGTGAGGACATAAGGAGAAAAATATTCAAAATTGTTGCTTATTAGTATTATCTAGATTGCATATTTATCAGAGTATAAGATGCAAAGGAATACCCTCTAACACTACACAATCGTGTGCTTGATAAGTTGGGAGAACAATAGATTATTCATCAAGTTATGAATAGGATGGATGGAAAACTAAAATATTATAAAAATGGTGTGTTACATCCTTGCATCTATAGGTTGGTAGGAAATAATTTTGGATTTGTTCATCTTTGGCCAAATCTTTAACCCACATGTCTTCATTTACATTACCATTTAATGAGTTTATACTCTTGGATCCAAGTGGTCAGGTGGAATCATATCTAAATAGATTCAAAGGGAAGGTTAATATTGTCTATAATCATGAGATACATACCCTTGACCATATATTAACCAATCATTAGGATTAATAAGAGGTTATCATAAGGATGAATGTGGTTGGGTTGACTATAGAGACTACTAAAGAAGTTTAATATGGAAGAGTAGAAGAAAGAGATAATAACCTTAAAGCCAAATATGATGTGTCCTCCAAATATGAACATCTAAGGAGGAGAGTATTATGAGGACTCCAACCATCATTGAATTTAGAAACATCAATAAATATTTGTACTAACGTAACCTTTTCATCTTCTATCTTTCATCCATTTCTAATTATTGTTTCATTGGCTAAAGAGAAATATTTAGGAATTGACCCATTAAAGCATGTAAAAATACCTCAATAATCTCTACTTAACCCTCATACTAATATTTCTTATCTTTCTTATTATTTAATTTCTAAGTTAGAGGTTACATTTTGTCCTCCTCATAACCTAGTGCAACCACATCACATTGCCTTAACATTATCTCTAGGGGAGACTACGGCAATAACTAATCCTTTTAGTCTAGTATTCTTAAAAGTGGCCTTTTATCCCATAATTATTTAGTTAACTACCATATAAATTCATACCACTATGGCCATTACATATAATCCAATAATTGGGATATTATAGTCCCAATCAAATTCATTAACACATACATCATTTTATTTAGCTACCCATATTTCTATTCAATAGTTTCTTTTAATGATTTTTTTCTCTCACTATTTCTAAAAAAATTTACATAATAAATACATTGAATATACAATTCCTTATTATTGTATAAATTCATATTATTGATCCCTTGATTATCATTCATTATTCATAAGTCACAGTCATGTCATTCCTTGTAATAATCATTAGAAGGGAAATTCTAAATCCAAAGTACATTGACAACAAGAAGAAGATAATAAAATTTAGAGGTAGGGTCACCCCTCCTTTTCTATCCACTTCTCCAATCACTCTCCATATGTTATTTCCACATAACACCTCTTTTTCATAACCCAAACCACCTAAAACACCTTATTACATTTAATCACCATCCAATAAAACTTTTTTTATAGGCTCACACTTACATTGACAAACTCGCATATGTTTTGAATTCACCTCTAAAGCTTCCACCTATTGTTGTTACTATCCCTATTCCTCTTATAAGAGGAAGAACATATATTCAAAAAATTCAATTGGGAATAATGTATAGGGTATATATGATTATTATGGACAATACTAAAAATTTGATGAGGTTTGATCAATCTACTTGAGTAATGAAGAGATTGTTAATAACAAAGGCAAAATAGGGATATAAAATAACCATATATGAGACTAAGAAGCAATTTTTTACCATAAAATAAAAACTAGTCCTAATGAAGAAGATGAATTTAGATAATACCCTAATTTAGTTAGTGAGGATAAAAGAGAGATGAATATGAGGGTAATCCATGGGATGAATTATAAAATGTATAGACTTCAAACCCAAGTAAAAGATACAGTCCCATTAAATGTCTCTAGTGATGTTGAATAAGCTCTAGAGTCTATATATAGTTTATTGGTTGATCTTTATAAATCAAAATGGTATGATTAGTCCCTTTCATCATTAATCAAATCACCATTTAAATAAGATTGCATAGATAGAGGATACGTTATCCATAGTAATAAAATCATTAAAATAGGACTTATATCCTTTAGCATGGCCCACATTTAATATCTTAACATGAAGAAATTTATCCATAAATGGGAGATGAGAAAATGCATGCAGTACTCTAAACCATAGATAAAGTCATTGACAATATTTTGGAACTATTTATGGAGGATGACATACATAAGTTTTGATGAATAATGGATGATTAATCCCACAGGACCAATTCACTACTTAATTCATTCATTTTATGGTGAGATTTAAAGAAAAAATTATAGTAAAATCAAGGTCACAGTGAAGAAGCATTTGAGTTAATCTTATATGATAAGTAGAATATTAAGAGGGCCATTATAGTTAAATAAGTCATGCATGACCCCTTTTCAAGTTATGAGTTGTTGATAAATAAGGAAAACTATTGTTTTGGAATCTAATGGTGGATATAGATTATGTATAAAAATAGTTCACTAAATTAACAGAATTCCCTTGAAATTGGCAACCAAGACAAATTCTAATGACTCGGTCAGGGATCTCTTCATGTCCAGTTATCTCTTTAGCTTTGGATACTTCTTTGAATCAAGTCACTCCATAGACACCAAACCATCCTTAATAATTTTTGATCTTTTCACAAGCACAAAAATAAATAAAGTTATAGTATATTTTGTATTTTCATATATTTACATGAATTTTCATATGTTCATTATAAACTTTGCCCTGAGTATTATTTATACTTTATATTTTAATATGTTTTAACAATAGACAGATCATGTCAATATTAATAAAGATAAAATTTATAATAAAGTTCAAATTTTATTTGTTTCTATTCTCATTATTTTATTTTATATATTCTCGAGTAATTTCAATCAAATAAGATCCATTTATGTGATTAAATAAGCATTTTATTTGTGAAGAAGTTAGATTGAGTCAATTACTAGTCTAGCCATTTTTTTGTATAAAGATCTAATTTAAGGTTTTAGTTTATTATTGGATGTGGTATATATATATTTTTATTAATCATATCCTTTAAGATAAAATTAAAAAATTTAATTCACATATACCTCTGATGGAATCTCTATTGTATTTCATTTGATTTGAGTTATTACCAGAGTAAGTTAAATATTAGTTTCAATTTTCTTGGCTAGTTTCATAAGCTAGATATATTCAAAATATTACTCCATTTTGACATAATATGATTATTTTCTCCCTCCACTTTCTCTCCTTTAAAATAATTAATAAATATTTACACTTTAGTTTAGAATCATATGTTTATAAATCTATAGTAGGATTTATAAAAAGTTTATTCAGCTACTCAAATATAGATTTATTTGAAGGTAACATGTAATAGTGTTTTACTCAATGTTGTTTCACCTACTGGTCACTTATAAAACCAATAGCCAAAACTCCTTCCCTGGAGTGTTAGTCATCAATATTAAAATTAAAGGGTTTCACCCAATCGATCATTTAGGGTGTTTTTTACTCACATCAATAGGAACCATTTAGGTGAATATATATCCAATAATTTAGTGAATTAACATTCACTACATATTGAATATTTTATTTTTCCATAATAAAAATGCATCGTAACATAAATAACTATATGGCATGGTTTGTGACCATTGCTATAGGTTTCCTATATATATATAGTTTTTTTCCAGAATTAGGGACATTGTAGTTATATTTTTCTATTATTATTATTATTTATACATTTACATTGTGGTGAAATTATTGTGCTAAAATAGATCCATATTGTGTACAACAATAAAAAATTCCTAGAACCGAGTGGTTGTTGTCTCTCAATGATATTGTAATTTTAGAATTATAGCTTCATCCAAGAATGGATATAAAAAAACATTATTTTTATATAATAATATTCACTAGATTCCCATAAAATATTATTTCTAAAAAATAATGTTTGGAATCTAGATGTTACTAGGTTACAATAAACCATTATATATAAAAAAATATTTTGAATCTAGTGGTTTATATGTTCCAAACCACCATTATTTATAAATAGATAAGTTTTGAACCAAGAACATACCTAACATACATATATGTTATATCATTTTTCCACTATTTTCACACTTTTATGATAGCCATCATTAAATATAAATAATAATTATAGAATCCAAGAGGCTTATGTCTTCTCAACATACATATTTGACACAAATTATTTTAATTACATACATTAATAAATACACACACACACACACACATCTGTGTGTGTGTATCTATACATACATACATACATATATATATATATATGTATATATATATATATATATATGTATGTATATATATATATATGTATGTATATATATATATATGTATGTATATATATATATATATATATATATATATCTATATATGTATATATATATATGTATATATATATGTATATATGTATATATATATGTATATATATATATATATATGTATATATATATATATGTATATATGTGTATATATATATATATATATATATATATATATATATATATATATATATTCAAAATGACATGGCTAAACATAATACAAATACAATTTTTTTTTTGAAGAACTATATTGAGAACTTAACAACCACTAGGTTGGAAACAACCATTAAAGGTAAAATAAAAATATCCAAATCCTAATGGACATTTTATACACTAAAATTTATAAATAAGGTGATTCAAAATGTTTAACATATACTTTCTTACCTTAATGTATGTATTATCCATTATGTTAACTTGAAATATCAATGAGATCCTTCACTAGTCTACTCATTATCTTGAAATTAGTAAAAAAGTCATTCAAACATCCATGTTATGATTATAATTTTTTTATCTGAGTTATAACTCTTTCTATATTTTTGGGACAAGACTGTACTAGGTTGGATAGGGATGTAACCTAACCTTGTCCATTAGTGTGATCTCATCTCCCACACTCTAATAACTACATAAAAAATTTGATATATCTCATGCCATCTCTCCCATTCTTATAAAAAAATATTTGACAAAAATATTTCAAATTGGTATATATAAACATATCAAGGCCACTCAAGGCACCACAAATTAATTATGAAATTTCAAAAAATCACTCTCTATACAAGCTACTACACATTGAGCAAAATATCCCTATTTTTTTTATTCAAGTCATTATTTATTCTATAAGTCATAGGCCATGTCTGAAGGTACTTTATTATAGGTCAAGCGAATTAATTTTCATTAATTAAAATAAATTTATTAGTTACATCCATATAGTGAACATATAAAAATTCACACTTAGTCTATGAGGGAGAACATGATCAGCCTAAGGCCTTTTTGAGCTATGTAGGTAGTAGTTAGATTATATAGGTTTTTTCTAGGATAACTTAGTTTTTACCCTTACCTAATTCCCCCATTTTCATTTGATATCTATATGTTTTAGGTGAAAGAACTAGTGTTTAACATTTTAAGTACTTCTACATGACAAATCAACACCCATGTATAACTAGTAGACCACCTCTGATAGGTACAAGTATTTAATCAAAAACATTACTTGCATAGTCAGCACAAATGAAACTATTTTCAAATAGATAATTCCATAGTACACATTTATCTAATTTAGTGTGGTCCTATGCCAATGCATTTTATGATTTAATTTTCTATCATGATACACTTAAAAGAGTTTCCTAGTTAGTTATACATCAGTGATCTATCTACACAATCAACATAATTCAAGTATGAGCTAGGTTTTCATTTAAATTTACTATTTAGGATCATTTTAGTTTCTATAAATTACTAACTTTTACATTTATATTTTGTATATTATGTAAATTTGAATCAAATTCAAATAGTTTAGTGTTTATTACATTAATTTTATTATATCAAAATAGCCATTAAACATTATGGTGAACCTATATTTTATTTATTAAAAAAATATTTTTATTGTTTGTTTTTTATCCTATTATTTCATATAAATTTCTATAAATTACTGATGGTGAAAGAAAACTTTCAACTTTGGATATAATTACAACACTAGGAGTCAATCTTCTTCAATTTTGGATCTTAATTTGACACTAAATAAATTATATTGTCACCTTAGATAACATCTAACATTAAATTATTTATTTTGACCATAAATTGATATTTATTGATCTTTATACATAGAAATATTTTGAATTTTATTTTCTATCACTTTTTGTTTTCTTAAAAACTATGTTCTAGTAGTTGTAAAAATACATAAAGATTTATCAATTTTTTGGTTAAAAGGTTACATGTTATACCATCATCTTGAATTTAGGGATACTCTCCCAATATCCAATCCCTATATAATGTTATACATAAATTTTTTTTTCCCATACCTCATGGTATATTCAAAATTCCTAATGTCCCTTATTTACACCATAGGTATCTTCTTTAACCATTTTATTTTTATTTAACCTAAGTGGGAATTTTTTCAAATGTAATTTACTCTCACCATACCCTCAAATATGGGATAGTTCATTATATAAATAGTTTAGCCTCTATAGTTAGTGACATAAAACATTGGGTTGACACTTATCGATTAAAAAGTAAGTATATTTGATAGACCACAAAATAATTCAAACCCTTGCCTATCTCACACATTATACCTTAATTTTTTTGGTATTTTACTCATATTCATTGTCTTTGTTATATATGTAAAATTATTTTATAGTAATATGATTTATATCTATCACATTAACTTTATTTAGATTCATTATATATATCATGGGTAGTCAAAGAAAAAAATTATAGTGATTTTCATCCTCTATATTTATATTTATCTTCTCATGTTGTGCCTTTTACTTATGATAATGAATGGAAAAATTGACAAAATAAAAATTTCATGGAAAAATTAGATATTGATGATTATGATTTTGATGATGTAATAATGAATAGACAATTTTATTTTAATGAAAATTTGGAAAAATATTTAATAGAGATAAATAACCAACTCAACCTTGAGGAGAAAAAAGAACATGTTATTTCATCATTGAATACCTCTTCATATTCACTATCTAGATCACTCTTTGGATTTACCTTTATATTCCCCTCGAGATCCTCCTTCACCTTCTTCCTTGATTGATAACACAAAGCAGAAAAAAACATTATAAAAAGGAATATATACTCTATCTTATATTTCCACTTACCATAAAATAGGTGTAACCTTATCCTTTCACACCTAACTTATGTTTATACCTTTTATTATGTTATTTATTACTTTCATTTCTATAAACATAAATTTACATAAAATAAGATTAAATATTAATGATATTAATCATGAACAAAATCATATTTCTCCTTAATTTGAAGTATAAGTGACTACTAAGAAATATGTTATCTCTTATCCTTTAAAAATAGGGTATATTGATCCTACATGTCCTATATCTTCCCCATTGTCAACCAATGAGGATGAAGTTCCTTCCTCATTATTTAACACATCACAAGATAAAATTGAAAGTAATGGAATTCCTCCTCCCACATCTCCTCTTGATAGTTTTTTTTGTGCATATTCAATAAGAAGTGTGTGTGTACTTGTTAATCCCTTCAATATCAAATCATCACTACAAGCAATACAATATAAGATTTACAAAATTAAGATCGATATTTTAGTTCAAAGATCATATAACTTATAAATAATAGAAAATATACAATGAATCCAATGTATGCTAGTGTTGATCATGTATATACATCTTCATATAAGTTTCATGTTCCCAAAAAATAAACGTACACATACAATTATTGATTCAAAGAGTGTATAAAAATTATAATAAGATTTTAAGTGAGATTCTAAGATAAATGATTGGATTTTTTTTATATTATCTTATTTTCAACCTCTAACAAGATAAAAAACTATTGTGTGTGTCATAGAATGCATGGGTATTATACATATACATTTTTATATTTGATAATGGTGATCATATAATAGATACATAAATCAAGAAACCCACTCACATTATAATTGGATTTACCAAGGAAAAAGTGTTAGTACAAGTGGAATAATCTGAATTAGTGCAAAAGGAAAAAAGACAAAAAGTCTATTTAACAAAAGGATAATTCAAAGAAAAAAAGTTACAAGTCAAAAAATTATAGTAATAAAAAAATAAAAATTCAAAATTAGAGGAAAATTACCTAAAATAGCAAGAAAAAGAAAAATAAAACATATATTTAGCTAATATTGAATCCAATACAACTAATGGAATATCAGTAGAGGCACATGATATGGTACAAATTGAAAAAGGGATATCATAATGGTCAATAGCTTAATATGGGGTATTTGTAATTTTATACACATGTAAAAGATGATGAAAACTATATCATAATTTCAATTATAACTTAAAAAGTTGGTTCTCTACTATCATGATGATTATGATAATGATAATGATTACGTAGAATATGACTAGATTGACAAAACCAACATGAATTATGAATATGTAAATATAAATGAGGGTTATATAACATATGATGTATATTTTATTTTTATACATGCACATATAACACAAATTATTTATAGGAAGCCACCCCTTTATACCATGTAGTTGGGTATACATATGTACATCCTCTTGATGATTTCTTTGGCTAGACATAACATCATACTTCCTCCCAGCCCACTAGTTAGGCATATTATATTTCTTATTTATTTACACATTCCCCTTTGTACATATATTATTTGGTTTTACCTTGCTGTTACTTCTTCTATACCAAATTATGGTCATTATTCTAGCCCTTGTATTTATTTTCAATTTGGGAACTTAGCCCCTTGATTTTAAAATAGATTTGAACAATCCAAAAAAACTATATTATAGTGTTTTTAATGCCCATTTTTTATTGTGTTATAATTACTTTATATTGCATATATATCATGCCATGGATTCCATTACACTTACATGATTACATATTTCTATTTCTACACATATATTGGGGGCATATAATTTTCCTTCCTTCTTGCCACACTATGTTTTATCACATTGTTATGAATTATTTGAATCTATCCCATTTTTTATATTTTATAATATTTCTTCTTATTAACTTTAAAATCCTTAAAATTAAAATTATTAAAACAATAAAAAATCCAAAATATTTTGAAAAAAACAAATACCTCCAGGCATTTTCTTATGTTACTTATTTACTTTTTTCCCTATGTTATTTATTTCATGCTAAGTAGATAGCATGTTTTTCTTAACACACACTATTTTTTCATGAGGTATGTGAGTGTAATATAAGACACACTATTACATGGTTCTTTGATTTTGAGATTCCCCTTTACCTATTAGTCCTACTAATATAAGGGCATCTATTTATTATCTATGAAAATTTAAACATGTTTTATCTATCCACAACCTTTCTACCATGTTTAGCTATATATCATACAAGTTTTTTCCTATTCACTCATACTTTACATTTTGTTACATGGATATACTATTTCCTAAAAGCGACATTCATATATATGGTTAATGCACACTAGTCTCATTTTATCTATGCTTTTTTTCAAATTCTGACTTTACTACTTGATAAGTTAGGACTTATTTACTTATTGTGTGTGGGCATTGGCATTGTGTCTGAAACATATACACGCTATTTATTGTATGGAATAATTTTTCCATTTGATTTTTGAGCTTAGCCTTGTTTTTCTATGTGACATTCATATATTCATTGTATGTGGTCATTTGGACTTATGTGTGTCATTATATAAAAATTGCATGACATTATGTGACATTAATTGTATATTCATTATTTTTTACTATGGTTCCATGATTCATATAATTAATTACTCATATTTTATACTTTTAATCTTTTTCCATGATACATATCATGGACATTTTTCTTATGTGCCTCAATGTTATATCTATCTAACAAATGTTTAATATGAAATTAAATGATATATTCAATACTATGATGTGATATATTTAAAATGTTGACATACTAATACATGATTATATCTTTCACATATTCTACAATTTTTATTTTAATATTAATTATTTTTAGTCTGTATGAGAATTGAATTCCTCATGACAAAAAAAATTCATATGTATGAAAAAATATAGTTTTCATAAATACAATATTGTTCAATATTTATAGATTATAGGGGAATATGGCATGCATGTGACCTCATTTTTACATTTAATTGAGTATAAAATTGAAATATGCATGATTAATATGCATGGGGATGTGTAAAAATTATTACAAATTATAGGTTTCAGATAGATACAAGTTCAATTAGAATTCTATATAAAATTTAGTTTATATAGGGGGAATGATATTCATTCATGTTCATGCTACTAAATGGAAATTTTAAAAATTCACTTATAGAAAATTAAAAAAAAAATCATAAGTACAAAGGTTCAATAAAATCTAGAACCAAATGCATTAAGGTGATTAATCTTAGTCTTCAAGTGAGCCATGTTTGAGGTTTGTGCCACTCAATGTCTATGTGTAAACTATAGTGAATCAAATTTAATGGTTTCACCCCTTATTATTCTAATATAATTATTATATAGAGTACTCTATGAATTAATATGAGTGTTGGAGCATGCAATTTTTCCAACTCAATCACTTCCTTTATATTTCAAAAATTGAGACTTAATCACTCTCAATTCACCAGATGTTTTAAGTTTGTCAAAATTAATCAACAAGGGGGCACAAAATTATCCACTTTCAAGTTATATGGTAATTATATTTCATACTCTTTAAAGTTTATTCTTTTTGTGCTCTCTTTTTAAATTTTAAATTTTTATTTTTATGTTTTTAATTTTTAAACATGGACAATAATGACTTTTAGTGGCACTATTTCAAGTTTTTGTATTAAGACAACTTGCACAATCAAGCTTCACATCAAATAAAAAGTGTGTATACACATTTAGGCACACATCTCCTTTAATCTAGTAATTTAATTCAATTCCATTGCATCATTATAATATAGGTGGAGGGGAAAATGTAGATACTCAATTTTAAACTTTAAGTTCTTGGTAATTTTTAATATTGGCATACCTACCTCACTTGACCTACTCTTAATTTCATTAAATTTTAATATATATGAGAGACTTAACTATTATACTCATTATATTATAATTAATAAATACATCATTTAGACATCCCTATTCTACTTATAGATTCTTTCCAGCTAGATATAACAATCTATGTCATTTTGGGAAAAGATTGCATTAGGTGGACAAGTTCATAGACTAACCTTGTCCACTAATGTGGCCCCATCTCTCACACTCTAAAAATTACTTTTTAATTTTGATAAATTTCATGTTGGCATTCCTACACTTTATAGAAAATTGGCTAATATAAATATTTTAAATTCACCATTATATATACATATCAAGGCCACTCAAGGCACAATAAACTAACATGGAAATTTTACCAAATCACAATATATACAAGTTACTTCACATTGAACAAAAGAGACCTATTATTCCCAATTCAAGTGATGATTTATTATATTATTCATAGGCATATTCTAAATCTATTTCAATCCAAGTTAAAGCTACTAATTATTAATCATTTAAGTCAATTTAATAACCACTTCCATGTAACATAAGTATCATTATTCACACACTCACTTCATGAGGGATAACTAACTCATCATGATGCTATTTTTGGATATGTAAGTAGTAATTAGATTGTATAATGTTATATGAGGAGAGATATAATAATCACATTACTTGATTCTCCCTTTTAAATTGAATTATATTAAATTTATGTTTAAGAACTACGGTTTTAACATTGATGGTACTTATGAATGACAACTCAACACCCATAGCCAATCATCAGACCACCTGACTAGCATATATATTTAAGTAGAAAAAGAACACACAAAGTGAATATAGATGTGTTTGTATTCAAATAAACAAGAACACAATGCACCCATGTATGTCTTAGTGTGGTATTAACCTAGTGCATTATAAGATTTTATTTTCAATCATGACACACTTGAAATGTATTCTTAGTTATTTCTACATCATTATTTTCCTACACAATCAACATATGCTAGGATTTATCTAGGTTTATATATTTAATTCTCAGTTACTATTTATGGATCATTTTAGTTTTTTTAATTTACTATATTTTAAATTTAGATTATTTATATTTTTAAAATTTGAATCAACTTCAAACAGTTTATTTCTTATTAAATTTATTTATTAAATAAAAAATCCATTAAACAACCATCAGGTTCTCATATTTACTAAATTTTTAATCATTTTAATTATTTCTGACTATTGCACCTCATTTCATATATGAACATTAGTGATATTGATGAAATCCATGAGGTTAAATACATCAAAGATATTAAATATAATTATAGAAAGCATGTTTTCACTTCAGTATAACATTTATGAATAATATGGCCACCTTTGATAATATTGTGAACCATTGTATCTACAAACAAGGTATGGCTTCTTGGTGGTAGAACAAAATTGGTAATCTAGCAGTTGCTAGTTTCTTAAAAACCATAATAACTAAAGAAAAGGTTCAAAAATGAGAGACCAATAGATTTCCAAAAACCTTAACATTTAAATAAAATTTTTGGTATCCTAGTGTTATGATCATGTTGGGATATTAGTAGCATAATAATGTTAGTATCATAGTTTTAAAATGGATTATAGAACCAAGAAGCCATTAGGTTCCCTATAATGATTATATTTAAATAATAATCTGTAAAAACTAGCAGTATATAGGTTCCCAAGGACCATTACATGTAACAAAAAGTGTTTGGCTAATATATTTTATCTCTTTTTATTTTTAATACTATTTTCATACATACATATGAGTCCATCATAAAAAAAATTCTTTTCAAGAAAGGTTTACCATCAACTTTAGTCCCTAAAATACATGCAAATACAAAATGTGTTATGAATTTGTATACATAATATGTATATACAACATTCAATATTACTAAGAAAAATGAAAATTAAAAATTAAAACATTATAAATAATTTGCAATAGGATGATGATAATAAATAATAGCATTTGTTTAAATATTAGGGTTGAATAATATCAAGAAGTTATGGTTGAATAAGATATGTATATCTATTTTTTTTAAAAATAGGATCATTATGAATATTATATAAACATATTTGCATTAGCATTTGCATTTTATAGAGATGGATATATAATTTAATATTTTTTACATGTTTGGATTCATTTTCTTAGAAAGTGGCAACTATAAATTATCGATGCTAAAATTTAAATTATCAAATAGAAAGTCCATGCTTCTTATACCTAAATGTAGTCAATCATATAGCACAATTCAATCATCATATGAAATGGACTCAAACCATATAAAAAATATAAAATATTAGCTCTTGAAATGACATAAAACATCATAAACAAAAATCATTAAAATTTAAATCACCTAATAATTCACTTATCAAAAAATAATTAAATAAAATAGTTGAATATTTTTTGAAAAAAATTGGACCACTTTGACTATTAGAGAGACATGATTACATTTTCATGGATTTATATACAATACATCTCCAAGGTCATTATTATTTGATTTTTATCTATGATACTTTAATATTTTGTATTGGTTTTGAGTCCTTTGCTAATATATTTAGAAATATTAAATTTTGATTCTAAATTTTAATTTATGAAACAATGCAGTCAATATGTTATCACTATCATCCCTCAGGCAAATAAATAGTAAACCAAGGTAGGTAGACATTCAAAATTATCTTACAATAACATCACAAAATTTAATATATAGTTTAATAACCCTTTGATATTTTAACCTCACAATCATACTAAATCCAATTAATTAGCATTCCTTAGTCATACCTAAAACCTAATATTTTACCTAAAGTATACTTTTGAATTGAATACATTAACATAAAAAAAAAAATATGGAATGATAATATGATATTTTTAGTTAAACCCAATACTATAATAAAGTTGATAATAACAAGAAAAAAAAGGTGGAATGATAATGTGTGATTTTTACATAAATGATACCAATTTCTTTAAGGTAAACTCAGATCAAAGTAAACCCATCACTTCCATCCAATGTAAAACAAAAAAACCTACAACTTCATTCTAAATGACTTTCTTAGACAATTATTAATCACTTAACATCTCAATTTTTTCAAAATACTTTTGTATGGGTTTATCTCAAAACTTATCTCTTAATCACTATGAAATTTGTAGAAGCTTGAATTCATCAATAAAAAATGATTTAATGGAAATTATTATATTATTTTTTCATATTTCCACATTGTCTAATACTTTAAAATAAAAATAAATACTAATTCATGGAAAGAAAATAAATTATATTTACCTAGGTTTTAACCAAAAAATGTCTACAAAAAAAACTTTCATAAACAACTAGCATAAATTATATGCAATGTGTACACACAAAATATTTTTATTTTTTAATCATTTATTGATGATTTATCTCTTATAGAAACCTATAAATCTTCAATATCCCTAATAACTTGCCTAAAATGGTGATTTAAGAAAGGGGTGGGTAGGTTGTTGGTGATTTTCAAGAGACACTATTTCTTATTTATCAATCTTACGCCCATTATAGCTCCATTATATTTGATCCCCTAAATTACATCCTCCCATGTTACATCCTATATCAATATTAGGACTTTTAATTTCATACTATATAATCCCATTTAATTTAGTATTATCTATCATCTATCCCTTCCCAGTTACATTGATTAGATTGATGTAGTTCCAAACATTTTAGCAAAATATTTGAAACAAAGTTGGCTCGGTCAACGTAGTTCAAGGTTAGTCAACCTATTTATGACTAAATCAATCTATTAGATATCATTATTTTAATATTTTTTATGGATTAGGATCATTCACCACTATAAATATAAGTTATCATTTCATTACAATATAGAGGAACATTAATTTTTTCATTATTATTGTTGTCACTTCTACTCTAATTCTACATTTAGAGGAGTTATTGCTTAGATATTGTATTAAAGGAAAGATTTTTTATGGATTATAGATTTAATAGGATTCCTTTTAGCCTAGAGTTTGATTCAACCTTTGAGATCCTTATAACCACAACAATATCTTGAAAAACACCATTGGCTAATGGGGAGATTGAAAATTACTAAGTATTATTCAAGGTAAGTATATTACAACCCTATCTCTTTCATATAATTGATATAAGTTACATAGTTCCTTGGTTAATGAATGTATTTCTACTTATTTAAAATTTATTTACACTTATTCTTAGCGTGGATATATGATTGTTGGAACTTGACATTTATCCACCTTAGGTAGCCTAGGACCCTATTTTCCTACCATGTCTCCTTGCCCATTTTGATATGTTTCTAACCCTTACATATTTACTTACATTACTTCATTGAAATATTATATTAATTAAAAAACTTAGACCAAGTTAGAGATATTTAATTATGTTTATTTCCTAGAGAAATTTGATTCCTTTATATTGATATTGTGTTTTAGGTCCTCCTCTTTCTAGATTCATAGATCCATTTGGTCATATCTTAATTCATTAAATATTACTGAGATCTCATTCATTTACATTATCACAGTACATATCCTTAGATAGGATAGTTTTAGGTAAATCATAGCTCATTGTATACATTATCATGAACCTGAAGTGAAGCTAACAATTATCTTCACTTATTTAGCTAACTATATCAAACAAATTGATAGAAAATGTTTCTATAATTTTAAAAAACTATTTTATCTACCAAAATACAATTTCAT
The DNA here is from genome assembly GCA_037957365.1 of Torreya grandis. Classification (NCBI taxonomy): domain Eukaryota; kingdom Viridiplantae; phylum Streptophyta; class Pinopsida; order Cupressales; family Taxaceae; genus Torreya; species Torreya grandis. Next base: position 1,393,009 of record JARHVA010002439.1, read on the forward strand.
CTTTAGATATGATTCTATTAAAATATATAAAAATAATAAATATAGTTTTGTCTCATCCTTTTCATGAAATTTATCTCTAGTGAACTATATTGAATATGTCAATATAGTTATATTCAAGCATGTTTTCAATAAACTATTTCACAAAAAAAGATATAGACTCAACCCCATATCTAAATTTCCATCCAATAAAATATATATAACAAGTTGATATAGTTATGTGTTTATATTTTGAGCTTCTTTATATGCTTTTTTATAATCAACTGCATTGATTTGTTTGATTTGGTTATATATTGTAATTATTTTTATTGAATTTCTTTGACATGTTTTATTTAATAATTTACCTATATTTTCAACTCTATTTACATAATATATATTGATCTACTCGATATAGTTTTGTATTGTGTGTAAAACTTCATTAGCTAACACTAGTAGATTTATATTTATTTTAGTTTTCAATCATAAGCAAGGAAAATTAACTTTTATTTTCATAATTTAATCACACATATTATTAAAATTTGAAAAAATATTTATTTCAATTCACTAAATTATGAAAATTTGTTTTAGATATTGATTTTCAAACTTTATTTTATATTTTTTGGCTTTCCCTAGAAATTGTGTTCTGGTAATTTTTAAACTACTTGGCTATTCTCATGAAAGGCTACATGGTGTTCTATTTACAATCTTAGTCTATTTTATTAAATTCATCATGGTGTGAAAGTATTTTTCCAATATTCATATCCATAACAAAAATCTAAACATAGACTTTAATTTCCAAGTTCTTTAATGCATATCAAAAATGCCTAAGATTCCCTTTTTATTAAAAATTAAGAATCCATACATATATATTATTATTTAGTTTATTGGTTAGTAGTTATCATCATGAATTTACTCTCATCTTACCATATAAACTAATTTTATTTATCTATGTGAATGATACTTCATCCATAGTGATCTAAAACATTGAGCTAACATTATCCAAAAATAAATTTAGTATCTATGAGATCCGAAAAATCAATCAAATCATTTACTACATCTACCTAATTTTATTGTTAAATATTAGTTATACAAAAATAATTATATTTAAATTTTATGATTTCTATTATATTTTTTAGTGTAGACTCTACCAACCAATATTGATATAATTATGTCTTGTGTTTTATAACTACATTAGCCAACATTGATATAGTTACTTATGTGTGTATAATACATCAACTTGCTTGATCTAGTATCCTATGTTTACATCCCTCATTGCATCAAATATCTCAAAAAAAATGTATCTAATTCGTGTGCCTATGTTATCATATTGATACAATTCATTTTTAATATATTGTCTCTAGGAATTTTTTTATAGACTACATCAAATAGATCAAATCATTTTATTTCCTATTACCCTTACTTTTCCTAGATCATATTACATTGATAAAATTTATATCTAATTATTTTTTTGTGTGAATATATCAAATATAATGATGGAATTCACTTCCAATCTATCTTACATATTTTCTATCAGAATATCTTACATATCTTGATATAATTTATTCCTTAACATATTATTCACTAAACAACTTCCAACTACTTGATATATTTTTAATTTCCTAAACTTCATTGAGTTGGATGATACATTTAATTTTTTTAAACCTCCATTGGGTATCTTAATTAAATTTATACATCAATCTTACATAATGCATTACATATATGATGATTCAAAATAAGTAACATAGTATGAAATGATGGACTTTACTACCACAAAGCTATCAATAACCAAGTTAAAATAAATATCCACATGACTATTAGGATTTATAATTATAATTCATTCCTTAATTCCCAACCTCTTGATCATTTTAACTATCCTCCACACATGGTTATTATCAGCAGTGAGAATTATCTTGACTATATTTCTAAAACAATCCTATTCATTAATGAAAACCCTCAACATAAGGGCAAGGATCCTACAATAATATATATGCTTATAATGGGACCCCTCATAGGTGTTCCCCTTCACCTACACATATTTTATACATGACTTAAGGTACGTCAATACATGACTTTTTCCATTCCTTATTTTTTCACCATGCCTAGCATTGCCACTAATAAGGTAGGTCTTTTATTTAGTGGGCCTACTCAAAGTTCCCATATTAATACTCATATTAATTATGCCATTATTGCAATGTAGTATACATATACTAGTCAATAATCTCTCAATAATAATAAAGTCTTATTATGGGTCATGAATCAAATGGATACCTTCCAAACTAACAATGTAAATCAAATGATGCATATAAAAAATCAACTCTTGCATCTTAAAATTCATCCTCAAAAAATGTAATTGGGAATTAAAAAAATCCAAGTGCACACCCCTCCCCTTTCATGTATGTATATGGTAATCTTATTTGAAAACCCTTGATTCTTAATAAATTCATCAAGAATCCTCAAAATGAACAATTAAATCCTCAAATTGAAAACATAGACATAGATTGTATCAATCATACTATCACCTATAATGGTTATACCTATCCCACTTTTCATTTAAAACTTTTGGTAAATTTTATAAGACTTGATTAAGATAAATACCCTATCTACTACTAAATTTTTAAACAAAACCTTTTTAGGTGATGTCCTAGATTGGTACAATCAACTTAGGTCTAATATTATATCTATATTAGAATACTTAGTTAATGAATTGGTTCAAAAATTTCAAACCAATGATCTTCTTGAAAAAAAATAATTCCATTTAATTCATTGTAAATAGGTACAATATAAAATTTCCTATATTTTCATTAAGCATTAGAAAAAATAATCCAACAAATTCAAACACAACATGTTAAAATACAACATTTTCTATTTTGTTCACTAATGTTATCCATCTTGAACTATAATAGAGAGTTATGACTCTCTCTCTCTCTTTGAAATATTTGGAAGAAACCTTTGATCAAGATAAATGCCAATATTTCCTCATAAGATAGTTTGAGCCTTCCCAACATACATCAAGAATATGTATGCTTACAAAATATAAAAAATAAGCATGTTATAACTAATGGTTTTATGGAATGGTTTGTATTTCTTAATCACTTTAGAAACAAAGTAAGAATCTCCTTTCCTTTCTATTTGCGTTTCTCTTTGCTCCAAAGTCTGTTCGCTCATAGGAAAAAGGAGTCCCATCCTATATTACATGAGGGATTAATTCTAATAATTGAAGGTCACTGCAAGAATAAGGCCATTGTAATGAATCCTTATTTGGGAAAAAATAAGGACCTATAGAGTAAAAATAATGAAATAGTTAAAGGGAAAGAAAAATCGAAATTCAAACTCCCTAGTTTCAAAAATCAGACTGCTGATGAGGAAACAGAGTGGGAAAGTACTAAAAATTCTGGGGAGGAGAGTGTGGAGGAAGAAGGAGGAACAGAAAGTAGGAAATCATGTTCCAGTGAGGAAGAAGAATTTCAAGACAAGAATGAGAAAGAAAGAGTCACTATAGAGGAAAAATTTGAAAATAGTAACCATGATTCTGAGGAAAACCAACAAGTGTTTGAGGAAATCGATAAAGATCTGGATGATCCTTTTGAGGACCCTGTTGCAATAAATGAGAGGGAAAATCTAGATCAGGCCGCCAACCAATAACGGAAATGGGAGCTCAAGTTAAGGATGTTAGTAACCAAAATGAAAGCCCTATTGAAACTAAGGAATAGAAATGAATGGAAAGGGAGGATCACATAGAAGAAGCTGGAAATAGTCCAAAAAAGAACACAAAAGATTGGAGTGACAAAAGGTAGAATGACGAAAGGCACCCACCTTACAAGATTGGCCAATTGCAAAGTAGATGCTATCCTTCAATTTGACTTATGGATGTATAAGGAGATAATGGAACTCAATAGGAAAATAGAAATAATGGAAGGTAACTAGGAGGCAGTTCGAAACAAAATCAATAACATGGAAAAGCAGATGATGGATATCCCTATTAAACTCAAAGACTATGAGAAAAACCTAAGGGAACTCATTAAGGAAAGTAGAATGAAGATGGAGGAGGTTACATCTAGCATATGTGCTGCAACTATAAACATTGGAAAAAGAGCAAATGAGGAAATCAAATCCTTGGAGGGGCCTAGCAAGAGAACTAGACAGAGCTCAAGAAAGAAAATAGTGCAAGAGGGAGCCACGTCGGTGGCTACTGCCATTCAGGACACTACTGTGAAAGGTAAGGAAGCAGTGAAGATGATTTTGGAACTAGAAGAATAGATCCTGGTTCTTTTAGTTGGTTGTGATATTTGGTCTCGTTACCTGGTTTTTTGTATTCTCTTTACTATGGAGTTCTAGGTCTTTGTAAAACCTAGGGACTGTCTTTTGATTTTCCTTTTCGGTGGTTTCAGGTCCATGTAAAATCTGATTTTGATACTTCTTTGAAGTAGGTTTTAGGCTTTGCCTGTGGATGTTACTGTTTTATCCTTCTCCCTTTGTTTCAGGGTTTTGGGGTCCCTTCAAAACCTATTTTAACCTTAATCTAAAACTAATGGTTTTATGGACACTATTTATTATAAACACATCATCCATATAATTATTCTTAGGGGTTCCACTGAAGTGATTATTTCCTAACCATCCCTAAGAAGTCACTTTCAAGATCCTCCCTCTTCATCATCATACATGAATTTTTTTGACATTCATTAACCTCTTTCCCTAGTGGAAATATAGCACCATATTCCTAAATCTTCAGTAAGATAAGTTGACACTACTTATCCTACCATACATTGGTATGATCCACAATTTGTTTTTAGTATCACACAATTTGGGAAAATTCTCATGAAACATGTAGACAACTTAGGAAATTTTATCTTTAGTTTCTCCTTGGTCCCAATTTTTATCATGAAACCATGATCCATAAACATCAACTTGCCTATGATGAGGGAACTAAAGCACATGATTCTAAAGTTATGCCCTAGGTGAGTCACAACTTATATGTCATCAAGTCAGTGAAAATTATAAATTAAAAATTGAAATTATAATCATTTATCATCAACTCCATACCTCTTTTCAAAAATACCAATCAATCCCATGAGAAAATAATGTTATAGTTGATTAAATTACTTTATCAATCTCTATTTATAAACTTCATCAAGCACTTAATGGTCTATAATTTCTCATCCACATGAAAAAATCACATTCTAGATTATAATCTACATATGACTCCCTTATTTTTCACATTGATTTTATCACTACTTGACAAATCCCATGGTATAAAAACATCATCCAATTTATTTAGCATCATACTTATCCTCTAGAGGCTAATTCTTGTGAAAAGACTCAACTTCACAAGAAGGGTTAAAAATATATTCTTAGGCATTACATCCTTTATGATCATAATGTTGAATGTACCTTTATTTTTTGTGTTACTCAAGAAGCATATCATTGTCTCCTTGAATGAGAACATGGGATAATTTGTGATGGTCATCATAGCAGACACACTATTGCCTAAAAAGCCTATTTAAGAGATATTTATAGCCTCCTCTTGAAACATATGCTATCACATTCAATAAAAAGTGTAAACCTTTCTAATTTTAAAATTATCTCATTAACTCTCCTTTAGTCAAGATTCAAACCTTGGAGTATCCTTGACCATTTTATATGTGGGGATTAGATCTCATTGGTAAATTACCTAGGTGGCATGATGTAAATGTATTTGTAATTACCACCATTATTTTTTTTACCAATTGGGTTAAAGTTATGACCCTTTTAAATGTAACTAACATTAATATATCCAAATTAATTATTAATAAAATAATATTTCATTTTGGAATTTATCACACCATCATCTATAAAAATGGTGGGAACTCCAAAAACAAATATATGAAACAATTGTGTGAAATTCAAAATCAGACTCAAATTTTCTACACCCTACCATCCTCAGTGAAATGGTCAAGATTTAGTCACCAAAAAAATTCTTAACAAGATATTACAAAATATTATTTTATATTTTCATTATGATTTGCATCTCAAACTTTATCCTTCACTTTGGGCTCATCATACTATCATTTGCACATCTACTAGGGAAACTCCTTTCTCTTCAGTTTACATCTCTAAATATATATTACCATTATATGATGATTTTACTTTCTTGTGAATTTATCTTCATCGAATCATTAAAAATGAAGATATTTATGAATCCCATATTCACCCAATATATTTTTACAATATAAATCTCACATCAATAAAAATCATAATAAAAAGTCAAAGTCTGCACTTTCATTATTCGAGACTTAGTTATTAAGTTATATTACAATCATGATAAAGAGGGAAAGTATACTTAAAAGTGGTTAGGTCCTTAGTCAAATAAATTTTATAACCTAATACTTATATACTACAAACTAATAAAGGACACATAATCAAATAATCAACCAATGCTTAGTTTTTGAATAAATAATTTACTGAGATTCATTTTATAACATAAATTTTCTGATTTATACTACTTTACATTTCTATGATGTTTTACTAGAATGATGATATTTATTTTTATATATAATATGGAGATAAAATTCATTATAGGTTTTATTTAATACTTTATTATATGTAGAATAGCCTTAGATTCACTTCTTTACACACCTATGTGTTTTCTTACACATTATCCTTAGTTCTTATTTTTGGTCTTTTGGATTATTGTCTTTCTACACCACTTAGTTTTCATTTTTTGAGTTTGCTTTATAAGACCATGGATAGGACTTGGCCATTCCTCAAAAACATTAATATTCTTATTCAGTCAAATTTAGAATATTTTTGAGTATTTGGTTTGTTCATATCATTTTTATGTACCCTTTAATTTTTCATTGTATTAATCCTCTTATATTTTCAAATTATAATTTTCATGGTAATACTTAGTTAGGGTCCTCATGAAAACACCCATAATTTTATTCTAATTACTTTTACTCCTAAACTTAGTTAGGTTTCTTCCCTAAAAGATAAGGCAATGGTTGAGAGTAATGTTTTCCTACACTTAAAATCGGTCATATTATTTTATGGTATAATTCTATAAGTTTATCCTCATGTCTTCAATCTCCACATACCATGTCTTATGATGATGATACACACCTACCTATAATTTTACTATATTCATTTACACATCTTTTGATATTTGGGGAAACCCAATCATTCTATAAATATTTCCATGATTCCCCTATATTTCACTCTCCCCTTTAGGAACATCAATGTCAGTTTTGATATTTCACTCTCTTTTATTGTGAAAATATAGGAATATCAGACACCATATTCATAAATTTATCTTCTCTATCCACAAAGTGTAATGTCTCTTGTGATATTCATATTTATCACCCATGATCAGTTTTTTAACTCCATATGGAGGAAGAATGAGAAAAACTAAAAACATCAAAATCTAAATCTTATAAGATAAAAACAAAAAAAAATCTTAAAATTCATATAACACTAAAAATGTGATCAATATTGGCACATATCTATTTGAATCTCAAACTTCATAGTTTTTCTCATGATAAATCTGAGGTATATTAGGGTGTGGTAGGATACTATACTAGAGTAAGGGTCTCATTATCATTAACTATATAGTGCCACCTAATTTCTCATGAAATTGCCTAATATTCATAGTAGACTAATTGCTTTGTAAGGGGTCCTAAGGAATAGGAAACACTTTGTGGGATGTTAGGTCCATTTTAATTTTCATTAATACTATCCTTCATTGGATGATACTTATACTTAAATAGTTATTGAAAACTTGTGTTTCTAGGTAGATATTTTTATGGTCATTGATGTGAAAAGTCTCCTAGTATTGCTCACTTTATTGGAGTGTCTTATTTTTGGTAAATATTATGTTTTTAAATTGGTATCACCATATCTTCCCCACCACCCATTTAATTTCCCCATCATATACAGGTTTAATTTTAAATATTTTTCAAATTTCTACACTTCATATTTTCCATCTCTTTTCAACAAGATCAGAATATGATAGTTTTAGTTTATCTATCATTATAATAAAAGTTGCATCTTTGAGATGATGTGAGATGTTCTCTTGGTTATTTCATTATCTTTATTATATCTCCCTTGGCTATGTTTGGGAACTTGAGTTTTATATTTCACCTTTTTAAAAGCCATTTTGTCATATTTCTATCATCATTTACTATTTTACATATTTTATTGAATATGGATTGTTTTTCCTCTTCTATTGAAGTTGATTACATTTTTTTTAAATCCTTAATTTTTATCCATAGTATTACTTTTATTATTTTGGATACATTATTGGGTCTTTTAGTCATTAGTAGACTTGAATTTTAGTTACATGATTTTAATTCCATTTTCTTATTCACATTCCTTGGTATTTTGGTCCTAACCTATCCTTTGTCATCTCAGCTTAGCAATTTCCCAATTTCTTAATTTTTTTAATGAGTTTTCCATTTAATTTGACCCTCTTATGGTTTATTGATTTTCTCTCTATCTTTTTATCCTTAGGGTTTGTCCAATGCAATTACTACACCCTCCATGATCAAGACTATAATTAGAACATGTAACCACTTAGAGGTAAAATTAATTCAAGTTATGCATATAGTAATTTCAATTATTTCATTTATCAAAATTTATTTTAGTATTTAATATTTCATTTACCTCAGTTATTGTGTTTCTACATTTTATCAAAGCACCATCCCATGTTACACTTTGGTGACACATACTGAGCTTATGGTGGGGCATATATATGAAAATATTATTTTTAAAACATTATAATTTACTCAATATTTCTCTATTAAATCAACCTATCACATTTCAATATCCCTAAGTGTGTGTCTTAAATGGGGCACTAGGAAAGGAGTCGATAAGGCATTGGTTCTTTATGAGAGATATTATTCCTTATTTATCAACTTACATCCATTATATCTTCCTCATACTTTAACCCCTAAGTTATCTCATTTTGTAGATACTCAAATATGCATTTTACATGATAAACTAGTGTTGCACACTATAAAAATATTACTTGAGTCTCTACCATTAATTCATGTCTCTCATTGTCAAAATGTTTGAAGTATCCATATCATTGTGCTTAAATGCTTATATTATAGCTAACCATGATATTTAAATTACCCAAATCACTTATATCCCATAGTGTGATTGAAAATAGATATATATATATATATATATATATATATATATATATATATATATATATATATATATATATATATCATTAATTAGAATTTACATATATTTGGCATTTACCTATTATCTAGGACATTACCATTTAGAATTGGACACTAGTGTCATATATCTAATGCTACCATTTGTACCCTATAAAGGTTCAAATATATATATATATATATATATATATATATATATATATATATATATATATATATATATATATATGAGTCAAAAAAAATTTAATCATCCATAAATCATATTATTTTCAAAAGTTCTCATATAAATACATTAAAATCCCGCTCATTATACATTTAGAATTTTACTAAGCAAGAACCTATCAAGCTCACTAAATCA
>JARHVA010002439.1:1407500-1525000 GCA_037957365.1 Torreya grandis
TGTGTTTTTACCCTTTCTAAATATAGTAAGAAGTGAGAGAAATTAGAACTTAGATTATTCTAGCTGATCTAGACTAAGACAAGGTATGATATTGGAGGAAAAAGACTGAGAAACAATTAAAAATAGGTCTCTATACTTATTTTATTTATTTTAAGGATCACTAAAAATAGTACACCCTATTATCTAGTGATGTAGTCCTATTTTAGCTCTATTGTCATGAGGTAAAAAGTTTTCTAGGTTCTATTTGGAATGCCTATGTTACCTTATCAATAAAATTTTAGGGTTTGGGACCTTGCAGAGCTCACTATGTTCCTATTTTAATCTTCAAAAATGTTAATAAGTCTTGGTGCTTGAACTTAAAAAAAACCTATGGAAAGAGAGAGAAGGTGCTAGTGTGTAAAGGATACAATGGATGCACTTCACACCCTATGTGTGGGCACACTACCTACATACCAGTACTCTGAATAGGGATAAAGCTAATTTAGTTCTCCCATTGAAGCACTTGGTGTAATTTGTGTATGATCAATGAAACTAAAATGCAAAATTTGATGTGCTTCAGTTAGCTAAGGATTGGTGCAATTACTTGAGTAGGCTTGAAACAATGTTTGAAAGCCATGTGCAAAGAATATGGAAGAGTTCTCGAGTGTACTTGATTGTATTATTAGATATCTATTAAAAATGAGTTCTGAATCTTCTAAATAGAATTTCAATGGCATTTTATAAGAAAAATAATGATCATGGGTTAAATTAATTTGTATGAGGCCGATAGGGAAAAAGATAAGGAACCAAAAGAATCTGAGCATTAAAGGCAAAAGTGAACTAGGAAAATAGTGATAAAAATAAGACACCCTAGGTTCCAACACTCCTATATTATTTAGGAATTATTTTCCTAAGGGGATGAGACCTAGGGGGAAGGATCTAGGCTTGAAAGTGCTGCCTAGGTTTGAAAGGGCTAAGTACAAAAAGTTTTGGATGACTAGGAATCTGTGAAATAATTAGCCTAAAAGGGTTGTGTGAGCCAATAGGAAGACCTATGGATTAGGTGTCTTAGCCATACTAAATCTATAAAAATTTAAAATTTATATGACTACATTTTCCCCCCCTTTATTCTAATGATACAACAAAGTGAAATACTAGGATAAAGAAAAATAAGAAGCATACCTAAACTTACCTATAAGGGTGAAGCTCATGAAGTTTTGTGATGTTAGATGTGTATATAGAGAGCACACTATGAATTATTAATCTAAAATGAAAACATAAAGTATATTAGTTCTTACTAGATACACTCTATCTAAAATAATAGCATACAAGAACTAAGTAAGAGGAAGAGAAAGGAATGAGTACACCTCACTAGGTATGCAAACCAATACAAAACCTATTGTGATGTTATAATGTGTGAGATGATGTTGAGTGTGTGTTGAATCAAGATTAATATCACAAACACTATGAAAATACTATCCCTTTGGCTCCATCATCACCAACTATGTGAAGTTAATGAATCATGCATGTGCTAATCAAAGTTTGGACTGTGTGTCTAATCCCTCTAAATAGGTGTCTTAAGAATACAAAGGTTAGTTATACCTTTGGATACATATAAAATAAATGTCATATGATATATCTCATGGAGCCCATGGATGTTATAGAAATCTAATAATGTTGCATGGATAGCCTGAATGTGTGCTAAAAACTAGGCCACTCTTGAGCATTTCAAAAGATGGAGGTTAGGCTTATATGGAAGCCTCTCTAAAATTGATGTAAAATGTTTATGTGAAAGCCAAATTGGGAACTTGGGTACTTATAAAGATAAAATTTTATTAAATTTTAACTCAAATGTGATTCCAACCACCTGTAAATGGAGTAAGGCATGCAACTATTGAGAATGCCTAGAATAAACTGAACTCGGAAAAAAAAGATCAATATGCCACACACATTGCCCCCAATCACTAATGTTTGAAACATTAATTTTTATTTTTAAGTTATGCCAATTGTATAATATAAATTTAAATCAATAAAAATCATGTCATGCATGATAACCCCCTTGTATCTAATTTTTTTGAGAAAACTGTACTAAAACTATTAAATCTAACTGATCTAGAAGTGTAAAATTTGTCCTTGAACTAAAATTTTTTGCCTATTTTTTGAAAACCTAAGTTTTTTCCTACCTAGATAGGAGTGCCAAAATTTGTAAACCGTTATGTTTGGCACTACTATCTATTTTTAGTGTTGTTGTCTAATGTGAAAACTAACTGCTAGTCTAAAACTATCATTATTTTTCTGCTCTAGTTTGATTGGTTTGATCTTTGGATTATGTACTGAGTATTATAAATTATATTATTTGAAATTTTAGGAGGTTTTATATCTATTAAAAACCCCTATTTTATGCTACCTCTTCTAAGGGTAGGAATGATGAATCTATAATGACTAACCTCAGGAGAAAAGAATCATGCAAGTTTTTAAAATTATATAGATACATGATATAACATTGATATTTGATAAGATATCTTTGGATATATAAATATTTTTATTGAGAGATTTTTAGATAAATTTGGGTATGTGTAGATAGATATAATAATGTGAAAGCATGCACAAAGTATTAGACTAGAATTGGAAATGTTAGATATTAGTTGTTAGTTGTTAGTTTGTTAGAAAGCATGGAGGGATGGAGCATGATGTCCATCATGGAATCCAAGAAGCAAGATAAATGCATGATTATAATCATGTAATTTTACAAAGTGAGGAGAAAAAAAGCAAATTAGCATATGAAGCAAGAATCAATAAGTATACAAGGGTGGGCAAGGGGATATGCACACAAGGGACATGGACACATGTCACTCGAAATAGAAGATAAGCATGGAAGGCATATTCAAATGCCACATAAACATAAAATTGGAAGAAAAAATGTTGTCACAAGGGCCAAAATCACATGAAAGAGTATAAACAAAGGACATTGGTATATGTCCTAATGCACACACATGAATAAAAGCAAAGGACATTGGCAAATGTCCTAATGCACAAGAAGGAAACAAGCTATAACTCATAATGTAATCACAAAAGCTACACTAATTAAGGAATGAAAGCAAGAGTAATAACTAAAAGATACAAACACATCTAAATAATCATATCAAATATGAAAGTATTCAAAACATGTGCAGTACAAGACTAGGTATATGCTAATAAATATCGATGTAGTAATCTATGTAATCTTGTAAGGAATGTGCATCAGTATGATAACTCAGAGTGTGTAGTGTAGGAATGACATAACTTGGATGGTTTATTCATGTATAAGATGCCCCTAATGGGTATGTATATTTATGTGTGTCTTGAATGTAGAAGTAGAAATGGTCCCTTGATGGGTAAAGTGAAGCAATCAAAGAGCTAGATGTCACTATGAACACTCAAAAGAGATCAAGTGAATCATGGTAATTTAGATAAATCGACATACAATAGCATGAAAAAATAAATTTAAGTCCTAGCATGAGAGTATTAAAGTAAACATGGATGATCCATACAATCAAAAAATGTTTTTGGTGTTTCTGATATATTTGAATGTTTTTGTGTTTTTTAAATGTTATATTGTTTTTGTATTTTTGATAATATTTGAGCTATGTCTAATCAAGTCAAAGATAATATGTAAAATCAATTCTATAAATAAATTATGTACAAGTATATACATCATAATATAAAAAACTAAGTAGGTGGTGGGAAGGGATCCAAAGATGGAGCCCACTAGGGATGGATATGGAAGAAAGGATCTCAACTATCATCAAATGCATCAAGATCATCATCATCATAAGTATCATCATTTGTGATAATTTTTGTGTTCATGATTTCATCATGTTGAAGGTGAAATAAGGGTTTCTCTAGTGGTGGAGATGCTTATTTTACTCTTAGATGCTTAGCCCTACTAGTAAGTGACTTTAGTGGAAGTCATGGATTTAGTAGTGTTGGTGGTGTTGGTAGTGCTATAATATAAATAATACCTTGATCATGTAGTTTAATAACTCTCTACTATAATTCTTTGCATGAGTTTTTATCATGTCCTATAATCCTATGAAATGTATATAATGGGAAACCATCTTGATGTGACAACCTAATAATAGATCTATGTCATATTATACGTAATGTGATCAATCCATAATTAAGTAATATCTATAACATAAATTGTTGTTGATGCTATGTGCTATCTACCTAAATCTAGATAATTAGCTCTATATACATAGAGGTAACCATGTGAACTATATGTGTTATGTGATTTGACTATGGTCGTAAATGTGGGGAATGTCTTGAGAGTCTAGTATGAGATTCTAAAAGCACTGTAAGATGTGGTATGAGAGATCTAGAGTCATCTTGATACTCTCTTAGTAGGCCAACTGGTGTAAATCTCAATCCACACAAATAATCATCTATAAGTGTGGGTGTCATATCATCATCTAAAGAAGCCTATCAATTTGTATCAACATCATAAACATATGATAACTCAAAATTTACCACCAAGGGTAACTATGATATAAGAGTCTCATCAGTTATAGTAGTAAAATATGGTACTATTGGTAAAATATCTATAACTAGTGAAGTAGCTATGGAATCAATTAGAATTATTGGTGCTACTATCAATCATGGTGGTTGTGTAATCTATGTCTGAACTATGACTAATGGATTAGTTATAAGGGTAAAAGTTATTTTGGTTAGCAAAAGAGTTAGTGTTGATGGTGTGACTATAAGTGAAGTAGTGTAGGAAGTGTTAGTCTCTCCAACTTTATATGTGTATATCTGATCAAGAGAAATGCTATGAAGTGGTGGATGTACTATGAGATATGGTGTCCCATCTAATGAAATAGTTGAAGATGACTCTATAAGTCAACAATATCAAAATGGTTGGTTGTATGTCAGACATTTTTATAAATATCCCTCATGGAGAAATTTAATACATCAATGGAGAGTAGAAGGAATAATACCCATGGTATGTATCCAAGGTTATTCAAGTAAAATATTATAGTGGAGAGTACCTAGCATGACTTGGAACTATGTGGAGATGGGTTTTGGTCCCACCATGCTATCTAAAGTAATAATACCCAAAGTCTATCATGGTATATCATCAAGCCCTTAGATGTTCTTATATGTTTTTTGCATTGATGCCAAATATATACCCATGGCCTATAAGAATGTGATATTACATAAATCTATTCTAGAACCACTATCAATGAGAACTCTCTTGACTGCATTGGTTTTGACTTGTACTTGTATGAATATTATCAAATTTTGATCAATAATCATCTGAGAAGGCATGTCCTCACTATCAAAATAAATTACATCTTCTATAGTTTTTAGAGTATTGACTACTGATGTAAAATAAGAAGGTTCCAAATCAAGAGGCATACAAGTTTGAGTGAGTACCTAATAAAGTATGTCCTTGAATACATTATTTTTTTGAAGTAGTTCTAACATGGAAATTTTACCTAGAGTGTTTCTCAACTAATCAACAATGTCATATTCCTTTTGTGAATTTTCCTATGCTAGCTAGTTAAGCCTAGGACAAGTTGGAATAGTAGGGTGATGGGGCTCCTGGGTAGGTGGAGGAGGCATAGTTACATGTTGATTAATAGCTCTAACCACATTATCTACTATCTTTATAGGATTTGTAGATGTTATAAGAGGAGAGAGAGGATAATCGATGGGTCAAGGAGGTGGAGGAACAAAGGGTGTCAATTGGGCTCTATGGTGATGGATAATGACTTGGGGAAGAGTAAAATGGACTATCCAGTATGACTCAATATGGGGAAGAGTATCCAAGGGAGGTGATGAAAGAGATATATTAATTAAGAACAAATTGTTTAACATCATCCCATATAATGAAAAATAAACATGAAATACAAAAAATGAAACTTT
The DNA here is from genome assembly GCA_037957365.1 of Torreya grandis. Classification (NCBI taxonomy): domain Eukaryota; kingdom Viridiplantae; phylum Streptophyta; class Pinopsida; order Cupressales; family Taxaceae; genus Torreya; species Torreya grandis. Next base: position 1,413,387 of record JARHVA010002439.1, read on the forward strand.
TTACTAACATATGATATACTTCATCATTCATGTACATGATAGGGACCATTATGGTTTCTTTGTTATTTACAAGAAATGTAAGAAGAATTTGGAAATAGTTGAGCATCATTTTTGTAATCTAGCTATGAATGTAAGGTGATACCTCAAGAAGCAGAAAGGAGATATTACATGTAACTAAATATTTTTAAAAAGTACTTATGAAAAAAAAATTATGAACTTTTTAATTTGAAATTGATAGTCTTATTTAAATAATCAACTAAAATGTAGAAAAATGATTGGAAGAAATCATGGAAAAATAACTGGAACTAGTTGATGTAACTAGGGTTTTGAATGAATTTTTTAAAAATTAATGTAATAACTTGACAATTATAGAGAAATTTGTAGAATTTATCTTGAAAAATTTAGAAAAAATATAAAAATATTTCTAAAATTAGCAATATATTTTTCATAGTGGTTTGAAGGTGTTTGTATGTAAATAGGACCTAGTATATACAGACTAGGGTTTGGGTGAATTTATTGAAAATATTTAATATTAATTTTTAGTTTTTTATTTTTAAATTTATAAAAAATCAAGAAAATATTTTTAAAAATTATAAATAATTAACCCTAGGGTTTATAGGGTTTTTGTGCAAAAATTTGAATTAATTCAGGTTCACCAAATGTTTTATCATTTTTGGAATATTGGATTTTTATTCATATTTAATAAAGAATCTGAGTGATGTAAATTAGTAATTAAATATGATTTTATTAACCTACTAATTTGTGTAAATATATTATGTTTTTAGCTTTTATAAATATAGTAAGAACTAAGAGAAATTAGAACTTGGCTTATTCTAGTTGATCTAGACTAAAAAAAGGTCTAAAACTAGAGGAACTTGGCTAAGAAATAGTCAAAAATAGGTATTTAGACTTCATTTATTGATTGGATAAGAGCACCAAAAATAAGGGACCTTGTTTTCTGGTGGTGTAGTCCTATTTTGGAACTATTATCCTAAGGCTAAAAGCTTTCTAGGTTTTGTTCAGAATGCTTGTGTTACCCCATTTCTAAAATTTTAGGGTCTAGAACCTTGTGGAGCTCATTATGTACTTGTTTTAATATTTAAAACCTTTAAGAGCTCTTGGTGCTTGAACTTGAATGAAAATTTTGGAAAGAGAGAGAAGGGGTTAGTGTTTAAGGGATACATTGGATGCACATCACACCTCGTATGTGGGCACACTGCCTAAATACCAATACTCCAAAGAGGGATCAAGATAACGTAGTTCTCCCATTGAAGTGCTTGGTGTAATATGTGTATGATCAATAAAAATAGAATGAAAAATTGGATGTGATTTAGATGGATAGGGACTAGTACAATGACTTGAGTAGGCTTGAAATAATGTTATAAGGTTATGTACAAAGAATAAGGAAGAGTGCTTGAGTGTACTTGATTTTATTCTTGCATCTCTCTTGAAAATGAGTTCCAACCCTTTTAAATGGAATTTTAATGTCCTTTTATAGGTAAACTAATGATCATGGTTTAAATTAATTCACATGAGGATGATATGGAAAAAGATAAGGAACCAGAAGAAACTAACTATTGGAGGCAAAAGTGAACTTGGACAACAATCCCAAAAATAGGACACCCTAGGTTCTAATGCTCCTGTCCAATTTTTGAACTATTATATTAAGGGGATGAGACATATGGGGATGGATCTATGATTTAAAGGGCTACCTAGGTCTAAAAGGGATAAGTTTGGAAAGCTTTAGATGATTGGGAATTAGTGAAAGAATTATCCTATAAGGGTTGTGTGAGCTAATAGGACCTATTGATTAGGTGTCTTATCCATACTGAAGTTGTATAATTTTGAATTTTACATGAATACATATTCCATGACGTAAATATTAATACACTATAATATAGATTAAAATAAACTAAAAATCATCCAGGTGGTTGTATCCTTTTCCAATAGGTATTATGTATAATAAACTTGCATCAAACCTAGACAAGGTTTCAACACAACTATCCCAAGATGACATTAGTGTCTAGAGCTCCAAAAGCATTAGATCCAAAATTTTATGACTATTATAGAGTCTCCTTATAGCATATTTTTTATTTTTTCTGCATCAAAAATTATGTTATCATTATAACTAGCTAAGTATATCACTTATTTATCATTTCCATATATAACATGGTTATACTTTATATATTTAGCCTATAGTAAGCATAATAAATTTAGTGTATCATTATATTTGAGCTTAAAATTTAATTGGCCTATTTTAGATCCAATTATAAATGTTATACATTATAATTTATATATTATTAAACATATTATACTACCAATGTAGGATATCCCCATATCCATTTAGGGTTAAACATTTGGTGAACCCAATCTTTAAACATCAAACCCTAGGTCAATTGGGGATCTATAATTTTTATATTACTAATCCCTAATTATTAAAATATTGAAATCATGTTTTCCATGGATATATATGTAAATTATTTCATGGTCTAATACCTTATAGTTATTATTTTCTACATTTTTTTTTTAGTTCAAACCATCTGATCCATAAGGTATTCAAAATTTGTTTTCCCTACATGCCCCTTCTTCTTATAATGTTTATAATAGAATGGTATTAAAATACAAAAAACACCTAATTTCTATTCAAAAATCCTTTTGTAATGCCATAGATATAATATCTAGATGCCAACTTTCATGATCTCAGTAATTCATTCTACATAAGTCTTATTCAGATGACAATCACCATCCTAGACCCATTATTCAGCCACACATTATATCATATTAAATAGTGCATGTTTTTACTACTAAAAAAGGTACGATTACTCATCCTATTCATCCACTCATTAGCATACAATAGTAACTTCCTAAACCTAATATTGTAATAAAATCTAAGATATATGATATTATTGATAGATTGAGTAATATGCATGCAAAAATTTTAATCTTTAAGATCCTAAAGCGATCTAATGTCTATAAGGATATCCTATATGATTAATTATGTGAGACAAAAGTTCCAAGTATATTGAGCCTACTTATTTTGTGTATATTATAAAATATATCAAGAACAATAACAAACTCATAAATTTTGAGCCAACAAATCTACCATCTAAAGATATTTTTGACTATAATTTTCCTTTGTTCATAGAATAAATAATGCAAAGTAATATTATAAAAAGAGTGTTCATTTAAAATGGATTGGTCCTAAACATATGTAGCATATAATTCTTAACCACCATGGGTATTAACACAAACCTTGTTTAAAATAAATTATGCACATAAAAGGGATTGACAATTTAGATAGCCCTCTAGTTGGTCAAATTACATTGGATGTGACCTTAGGACAAAAAAAAATAAAAAATAAAAAATAGTTCATGTATCAACCCTTAAATTATAATTTAGTTTTGGGTAGACCTTGGATACATTTAATATAAATTATCCCATCTAAACTTCATTGATGTGTAAAATTCATACATGAGGGGACATTATTATCCATGAATGTCAATGATGAACCTTTATTTTATTTTTAAATGATACAATTCAAAAGTGAAGGCATCCCTATAGTGGTACCACCAAAACAATCCATCCCTCATGAGCATATCCATATGTATTAAATAGGTGAGTCAAGTAAAATGGCTCCTCTATCTCCAAAAATAAATAAGTTATTAAAATTTGAAGTGCACATGGATATGCATAAGGGTAAATAAAAATTACCAAAAGAGATAAAAACTACAATAACCCCCAAAATTTGAGCTGCCTTTATTAATAAATACTAAGCAAAAATATGGCCATTTTTTAGATTACTATGATAATGATGATATAACCTTTGATATGATAGATGAGAAAATGTGAAACTTAAAGTTTGGCCCACTTTATCACTTGAAACAAAACCTATTTTAACCTATGGGTATTATAAAATATAAGCTAAATGTACTCATATAAATTACAAAACAAAATCCAAATAAAGGCAACACAAAAATACCCAATGAGCATGTAAATACTTATTACTCCATACATCCCACTTGGATGAAAATATTGAGTGAATCTTACATGGGTAAAATACTAATTCATCATTTAAATGATGTGGATTCCTCTCAAAATTCATCACAATAAATTTTACAAATCATGACTATTAAAATTTTTGGCCTTTCAAGTCAAATTTTCACCCCTATAATTCAAAACATTGATTGTCATGCTAGCTTGCCCTATTGGTTACTATGTTTCCATTGTAATGATAAATTAAAACCTTAATTATCAATGTTTAATGTATATTTTATAATTCTGAGGTTGTGTTCATCTAGCTTTGTGTTTTTTTATCAACTCATGACTTGTTTCAAGTTGCTTCAAGTGATGAAAAGAGTCCAAAGTGTCTTGAAATTCCTTATAGCATGTGTCAAGTTCATGTATTTTTGAATATTTTATGTCTACATAACTCCTTATAAATCTTATTTAGTCTTCAAACCCTAGAATTCATTACACTTTGACAATTTTGAGAAAGAGTGGGGGTTAGTGTGTGGAAGATACATTGAATGTGTATCTACACCCCTTGTGTTGGCATGATGCCTATATACCAATACTTTGAAGAGGGATCAAGTCATATTTATTTCTCCCAATTGATGTGGTTTGTAAAATTATGTGTATAAAGATGCAAAATGCTAAAAATGGGTGTGTTTGAGGTGGCTAGGGACTGGTGTAAGGATTTAGATGTGCTCGTAGATGTATTGGATGGTTATATGCACAAAATAGGGAAGCTTTTCCTTAATGGTATTGCTTGTATTCTTGTTTTATTTCTGATATTTTACAGCTCCTTATAAATTAACTTTGGATGTGATTTTATATGGATCTTTTGGTCATGGGTTGAATGTATTCACATTAGGCCGATAATAAGGAGGATAGGAACTAGAAGGAAATGACCATTTGTGTTAAAAATGCACTTGGATAGGAGTGTCAAAAATGGACACCCTAGGTTATAATGTTATATTCTAATTTTGGTTATAATCTCCTAAATGAATGGGACCTAGGGGGATGGAATCATCACTATAAATGCTACCTGGAGGAGGTGGCATCACTATCTAAAAGGCAATGAATGACTAAGAATCAGTGAAAAGATGCCTATGAGGTTCATGAGAGAAAGAAAGAGGGACATATGGATTGGGTATCACAAGCCACACTAAAACTACCAAATTTAATATTTTATATGACTACACATAACAATAACTAATTATCTCACACACTGGGTTGAGACTATTCTAACAAGGGATTGTACTACATCCACCACCATGTGCTTCATATGGGAACATATCATAACCTATTTTAGCTATCCATTAATTTTTACTACTGATTTTTATACACATTTTATCAATGATATTATCCACATATTACTCATTGAGTTCATGATTGAGCATGTTAAGATAACTCTATATCATCCCCAAGCCAATGGCACTACTAAGGCATTCAAAAAAATATTGGGAACAACAATTATAAATATTTGTAATATTGGACACACAAATTAGGATAATTATGTGTCTAAATTACTTTGGGCCTATTGGATATCATATAATTTCCTCAATAATAATAAACACTTCAATCTATTTTTCAAAATAGAAGCAGTCCTTTCAGTTAAATTCTTGGTACCATCCCTTCACATTGCATGTGATGGATAATTAGATGATTATTCATGGTTGAAACAGCATTCGGATTCTTTATTAATGTTTTATGAGGTTCATTTCCTTGATAATTGGAGTCAATATGTGGAGAAATTCAAACAAAAGGCATGACGTGATCATTACCTTAGCCATAAGACATTTTTCCCTAGAATGAAAGTTTTACTCTATGATTCCAAGTTCACACACCACTATGGGAAGCTCCATTTTAATTGGGTTGGTCCTTTTTTTCATATCATTCTCCCTACTAGTGATTATTTATTATAAATATTGGATGGCCAATTTATTCCTAGGCACTACAATGGTAGCTAGATAAGGTCATATTTATCTGCATAAATTTTAGTTTTTTTTGTTTCAATAAGGTGCGTGTCATTAGTTTAGGCCTTATTGTTTTGAATAAAGTGATACCTTATTTGTGCACCCCTTTATTTTATTTTACATTCTTTTTGTAAATTATTAATTAGGGTTTCATGGAGGACCATAATGCACATTTAGTGTGGGGTGGAAAATGGTCCATAGGGATGTGTACACAAGAAAATATGTCTAAAGATATATATTACCACCAACGGTATGAATATTAAAAATGGTTTATTTAGATATCATGCACTCTATAAAAATCAAGGGAAAAGATGTGTTATTAATATAAATAAATTAGTTGTCATAATTATGCCAATATCATGTCATAATGATACCATTAAATGCATTTATGATGAGAAGTGATAGTCTAAGAAAGGAGACTACTAAAATGCATTAATTGTGATAAGTGATGGTTGAAGAGAGAGAGGGTATTAAATGCAATTTACCCACTCAATTCTATAAAAATAATTTAAGGGCTCACTTTAAACTTTACCTTTTCTTCATTGAGATTTTATGGAGTTGAAGAGTGAACTAAGTTCAAGAGATTCCATAAAAAGTGCAGAGCATCAAATTCCCATTTTTTGGAGATTAAGAAGGATCTTATCTATGAAATAAAGTTTAAACTATCTAACCTTGAAGCATAGAAAGTAAAATTGTAATTAAAGGTTGTAGAGGTTATAGTCTACCATTAAAGGGCATCAAAGTAGGAAATTTGAGTCACTTCCATCATAAACACATATTCCTTTAGGAATGTTGGATGATCACACCTCAACCTTTGGTTTCCATGAAGGGTGAAACAACCTAAGAAGAAGGCCAAAAAAATTTATCTACTACCATACATTCAAAAGGAGGAAGACTTATGTGTTGGGGTGAAGTGGTATTGATCAGAGATGAAACACCCAAGGAATAAATGGAACACACAAATGGTAAAGGATATAGAATGGCATGATATACAAAGAAGAAGGAAAAATTACTTACACCTTTACCTTTGATGATATAATAAATGTATTACTCTAAAATGTTGTGGCATGTATAAAATTAGGTATCAAAACTACCCACCTATACCATTTTTTAGTAAAACCACTACCAACTATGAAATGAAATTGAGTTATAGAATGATTACCAGGTTGAGCTCCAAAAAAGCAAGAGTGAATTGGTGTATGAAATAAAAAATTTCAATGCCTTAGACTCTTCAAGGATTTTCTAATTGTTTAACCTTCCATATTTTGGAAAATTGATGGAAGTAAAAAAATTTCTACTTTTGTGCATCCATGATGACTATATCTATTTTCTTGGGTCTTGCATGAAGATTAAACCTAAAAAAATAAGTAAAGTTTCAAGGTTTCAATGCTATAGTGTAGATGTTGAATTTGACTTGTAGGAATTAGAGGAGATAGAGAAGATCACCATGGTGTTGGAGTACTAGAAGCAGGGCCATGCCATGCACCTTAATAAATTTCAATACCCTTCCCTTCAAGTATTAATGTGCATCATTATGACATTAATTGATAAAAAGAGGTGGACATGGCTCACCTATTCATCACCCAATAGGTAAATAAGGGGTTAAAGTATAATTGGTCAATGTATTTTGCCAAAAAATAATATTAGATGTGGAGAGGACCCATCAAATACTTGTCCATAGATTCCTATGAGGGTTTTATTTTATTTATGATGTATGATGAAATAAATGTACCTTATTACACCTTTGGTGAGATAAAATGGTTGTATCCACCAGAGCACAAGTCCTCAATAGAGCACTAAAAGGTGTTCACATGCCCTAGTTATATCACTCTAATGTTTAAAATTAAGATGAATTCATGTTATGATGGAATGAAGAAATGTTTTGGAAATGAATGGCACATTCCTAAGGATGTACCCTTTTAGGTTGGCAAGCAATCCCAATTTTTTATTTAATAAATTTTTTTCTAGCCTGTATCAAGATGGGCCCCTCTAGAGAGATTTTGTCTTGGTTGAAGCTACCATATGCCTTCATATCATGGTACTTCATGAACTCAGTGAAATTATAACATGTAACCCATCGCCCTAAAAGAAGACTAAATTGGCTCAAAGATTCATAGTCTATGAAATATGTATGGTTATACTAACAAGAATCCATACAATGAAAATTATGAGACTAAGAAAATTGACATTATGGTTAAGTAGACCATGGTTAGAGACACTATTCATAATTTATTCTATATTTTATAACCTAGAAATAAATATTTAGAAGGTGAATAACATGGAAGATAAAAGTTTCCACCTATACCAGCACTTGACAAGAAGAAGTGATATGGGCATGATTCCATCACAAGTTCATGGATGAAACCACAAAAATTTCAAAGGACTACCCAAGAACCACCACCAAGGGTATCACCACCAAGGGATTCTATACCAAAGACATCACCACTAAGGACTTCACCTAAATAATATACTCTAGGATCACAACTAGAGGATTCAACACCATTACCCTTATCCAATCCATTGGAACAATAAGATCTTATAAGTCATAGAGAAGAGATAGATGAGTTCAACTAATAAAAATACCCTCCCTAGTGCACAAGGAGGAGAATACCCTTGAAGAGGCAAAAATAAACATGGAAAATCTAGTTGGTGAAGAGGGATGGTTTTTACATATAATAAATGAGTGGCATAGACATTGGTAATGCTTTTTGGCACTAGAGGTAGATGTTGATATCCTTGAGTGGGATTAAATCAAATGGAAGAAGTGTTTGGGTCTAAAATCCAACCACCTTTGGTTGATTCAACCATTAAATTTCACACTTAATACCAAATAGGAATTATGGATAGGATGTTATATTTATATTCTTATTTTCATTTATTGGATGTAACTATTGATACAATACGTCAGTTATCCTTTTTCTTAGACATGTGTAATAAATAATGTCATTTTTAAATACCTATGGATAGTCTAGTTTTATGTGCTCAATAAATGGTGTTTCTCACTTGAATTTGGGTTGATCCCCAATAGATCTCTCCTCTACAAGCTAGCAATGCATTTTTTTAAATGGCCTTTAAAGTTGTGTGGTATAATATAATTTCATATTATAATGCACTAAAAGGAGAGAAGAAACATGGATAGGTGGTGTAAATGTGTTGGAAAAAAAATGAATAGAGGAGAGTGAATCATTCACTTAAAACTTTATTTCACATGTACTTTAACATTCCTTGAACCATGAAAGAAATACAAACACATAACAATGCATAAAGAGTCATGAGTATAGCACAAGAAACACACATATGAGTGGGAAATCCTTTAGGGGAAGAAAACCTACTAATCTCTGAAAATAGACTACAGTCCTATAAGTAAAAAGATCAAATTTATTGAAGCAACAAATTCACATGGGGCACCAACCCCAACTAGATAAGCAATAACCCAACTAGGATTTAACAAGAACCCACTTGCAAGGAGGCACCAACCCCCTACATGACTCAACATAAACTTAGGTACCTAGTTTATTTGACCACCTTGTTTCTCATCTAACTTATGATGACCACCTCTTCATCTCTTCACACTCTTATCCCTCTCAAACTTCCTTCTAGGCCTCTTTGCTTAGCTATACTGCTTCTTGACTTTATTAGGTTATTTGACATTGATTTTAATACATAAAAACCCTACTATATCTTCATGATTATTTATATTCACCCTTATGATGGCCTAAAATACTTCCTTTAGCTCTTCAAAATACTATACCCTTTGCCTCATCTCACACACATTCTTTTTTAGTTAGTGAGGCCTATTAGGCCTTGTTCTTATACTAGGCTCTTGATCATACACCTCTTGGTCAGCCATACACACTTTTCCACTTATATTTTTTTTTAAAATGTCTTAATACATTCCAAAAATATGAATAAAACATTACAATAGGTCAGTCATAGCATATAGGACCAAAACCTCTTTTAGCCCTGAAGGAGATCTAATTCAATTAGGCCTTCATTAATAAACATTACCCTTTAATACTCTTAGATAACTATCAAAATTAATGCATAAAATTAACACTTCATATTCTAATTAAATATACTAATATTAATTGCATATTAGGTCCATGACACATTTTAGCTTGACCCACCATTTGAAGCATGCCATTAGTAATGTTCATAATTAGGCATGTGCATACCCAAAAAGTTTATCTTAAACTATTGAAGATAAAACACAAATTAGCTAAACAACCATGGAAATATAACATATACACAAAACCTTAAATAACTAAAAAACTTCATAATTTCATTAGAATTCACTACACAGGGCAAAAGGACTCAGTAACACTCCTACAACTTGCCCTCTCAAAGATGCCAATTTTCCTTAAAGACCAATCATGGTGATTTTAACATTCAACACCTATATGATCACTTTCAAATACTCCTGATGTATTTGGATGATACTATGAGATCATTATACCATTATCATATAAAAATATAATATGGTCAAATAGTAATATCGGTCTTGCAGACCAATCTCATAACCTCACTATAAACACACCTCACTAAGACATACAAGTCAACTTGTGAACAACTTTTTCTCTATAAAAATGCACTCCAAAACATATATCCAACATGAACATGTATTAAAATTATTTAACAATTTATTCATGCACTTATATTCATCCCTAATCCATGATAACACATCACTAATCATCTTCTCACTGCTACTTGGGTTTCTCATTATTTCCACCATTAGGCATGTTGGTGACTAGTCAACTTGGATGACTGGTTTAACACACTTGAGAGCTATAAATTTTCTATAAACCACCATGTACACAAAATAAATGTCTCAAAATTTTTCCTCTATCCATTTATCAACTTTGACAACTACATTTTTTTTGAGAAACTAACACTTTTATATATGATCTACTCACACACTTAACAAACCAATCACACCTGAAAGTGCCTGAGAGAGTTGAGTACTAACTCCAATCACTTGACTATCCATACCAATCCATTATGAGAACTTTATAAAAAATTATTTCATATCAGGTCAATATTATTTTTCTTTGAGGGTTTGAACCATCTTATCTATTAGAAATCATTCATAAATCTGAGCCCCTCATTCCATAAAGTAATGCCTAAAATATTGAGCTAAGACCCTTCCCCATTTACCATGAATAGATCAAGTTCCCATGTAGAGGTTACACATGATAATTAACACTTTAAATTCCTTCTTGGGTTGAATATCATTCATTATATGCACATGAGAGACCTCAAAACCATTTTCTATGGCTTATCTTTCAAACCATGAACTCAAACCTTGTGAACATTCCTAAGAAAATATCATACCTCTTTGCATGATCATATGATCTCAAACATATATGTATCTTATATTGACCCCTAATTAGTCCACACTCTCTTTCTTTGCTCCTTAGAATTTAACTAAAAAATCACATTAAGAATTAAAATTGACCTTCATGCCTCTTTACATTTTCTCTCCACCTTACCTACATGATCACACAAAATTTTACATGATCAAACAATGTAAAATATCCTTTATATTCCTTGACAATATATCATGGTGCCTCATTAGACCAAGTAGGGTTTATAAATGGTCTAGTTACATACTAGGTCTATCAGACCTACCCATGAAGGTATACCTTGAGACTCACATGAGTGCTCCAATGCCTCATACACATGCTCAAAAAACCTTATAATCCATTCATGATTGTGTTCATTCATTTTACCAAGCCACCAAGCTCATACCTTCTCACAAGGTTCCTTCATGCTATGAATAGTGTCATGAATAGGCTTCTCAAGCACTTGAGACTTGACAACTGACCTTGAAACACTTATTGATTCCTTCATTCTATGACTAGTGTCATGACTAGGATTCTCAATTACTTGAGAGTTGACAACTAACCTTGAAACACTTCTTGATTCTCTTATACCTTGATCACATGCCTTACATGATCCTCAAATAATGTCATACCTCTCAATGATGTTGTCAAACAAGAACATTCTTCAATGACCTCATGAACACCTTTATTAAGAACCTTTGACATCAATGACAACATTAATGTGAAACCTCAAGAATAGGAACAATATTCAATGATCTCCCCTTTGTCATTGATGTCAAAACATACTATATACTATCAATCTTATCTCCCCATTTTGTTCTTTTCTCCCCCTTTGACATAAATGATAAAGTGATATCTACAACTCCTTGGATCACACTCCTTTTAATAAAAAAACTCAATATATAGGAATATGAGTTTATGAGACATAATACAACATGTTCCCCCCATCTCCATGCATACCTTCTTGTAACAACTCACCTATTCTTTGAGTTAATGAGCATGATTAATTCCCCCTATGTACTTGTCTTCATCAATTATTTCTAGGGGTAGGAATAAAACCCAATTCATATCTTAGGGGTTCAAGTGTTATCTTTGGAACTGGTTGGTCAAAATGTCTATAATATAATCCTTTATAGAGACATATTTATGTTTGACACTTTTTTCACTTACTTACTCTCTTAAAAAATGGTACTTGATGAGAATGTGTTTATCCCTTGAGTGCATGATAGGGTTATTTGAGATGCTTATATCACTTGTATTATCATAATAGATCGGGCTAGGACCATCATACTCCACCTTGTAGTCTTTTAGGGTCTATCTCATTGATAGGACCTAAGTGCAATATGAAGATACTACAATTTAATAAACCTCACAAGTGGATAATGCTATTTATGGTTGCTTATTGTTTATCCTTGAAACTAGGCACCCACCTAAGAAGAAATATCCTCTACTGGTAGTCTTCTTATCATCTATACTTCCTACCCAGTTTGCATCTATATAGGTTCTTAAATTAGACTCCTTACTTCTTGGATACCATAACCCATACCCCATAGTCCCCTTGAGATAATTGAGTATCCTTTTGATTTCTTGTAGATGATTATCCTTGGATCTACTTGAAACCTTCCCATAAGACCTACTATTTTCATGATGTCAGGTCTAAAATTAGATGTGTCTAACAAACTTCTAATCATTGACCTATATGAAATTTGATTAAGCTTTGAAGACTCATCTTCCTTGATAAAATTACACCCTGTGATCATGGGTGTACTAATTGCCTTACAATATTCCATCTTAAACTTCTTCAACATGTCTCTTATGTACTTGGCCTATGAGATGAAGAGACCTTTTTAAAATTAAGTGATTTACAACCCAAGAAAGACAAATAGTCCTTCTAGCATGGACATCTAAAACTCTTTCTTCATCACCTTTGTAAAGGCCTTGGTCATGTTCTCATTTTTTCCATCAAATATATTTCATCCACATAAACAAACACTATCAGTCAATTATTATCTTTTATCTTGATATATAGATTATTATCTATAACTCCTCTTTTGAATCCTTGATCCAATAGATACCTGTCTAACCCAGTTTACCAAGCTCTAGGATGTTGCTTTAGACCATAGAAAGAATTTTTTAATCTATAAACATAGTCTATGTCATCTACTAGTGAGAACCCTTAAAGTTGCTCAATGTACACTTCTTCCAAATTCCCATTAAAAAAATGCAGATTTGACATCCATCTAGTATGCGTTGAACCCTTTAAATCCTGGATATGCTAGAAACAATTTGATGACCTCCAATCTTTCCATTAGTGCAAAGGAATCATCAAACTCTACCCCTTCGACTTGTGTATATCCATTGTATACCAATCTAGCTTTGTTCCTAGTGACTTCTCCATCTTCATTCAACTTGTTTCTAAACATCCATTTTATGCCAATGACATTCTTGTCTTTAGGCCTAGGAACTAGTTCCCAAGTTTCATTCATCTCTATTTGGTATAACTCCTCATTCATAGCATCTATCCAAAAAATTTATTTGATTAATTTTATAATATTCTTAGGTTGAATATTTGATAAAAGAGAAATGTTTTCTTGATTTAGATTACTTACCAGTCTTCTCCTTGTTTATATATATATATATATATATATATATATATATATATATATATAGACACACACACACACACAGAGACACACACACACACACACACACACACACACACACACACACACACACACACACAGACACACACACACACACGCACACACACACGCACACACACACACACACACACATTCTTGTTGCCAATTATTTGAGATTCAGGGTGATCTATTTGAATCTATCTTGAGGGTTATTTTGAATCTTGTCTCTCTTCAAATTCTTCTTCCTCATCAACCTCTATAGTATCCTCTTCATTCTTAAAGTATATATTCTCTAAAGTGTCCTTTGACTGTGAGTGTGATTTCCTTATCTGATCAATATTTACATTATTGATTTCCACTATCTTTTGTAACCTCTTATTATAAAATATATAGGATGAGCTCATTGATGAGTATCCTAAAAATATGCCTTCATCAAATCTAGAATCAAACTTTCCCAAGTCTTCATCATCTCTTTTAATGAAACATTTTGTTCCCAAACACTCTAAAGTGTTCCACATTGGCAGATCTAACCTTCCATAGTTCATAAAGAGTGTTTTCTCCATTAATCCTTATCTACCCTCCATTCAAAATTTATACTATAGTGATCACTACCTCTCTCCAATATCAATCAGATAATATAGACTCATTTAACATAGTTTAAGCCATCTCTTGAACTATCTTATTCTTCCTTTCCACTATCCCATTCTACTAGGGTGTCCTAGCTATTGAGAATTATCTCCTTATTCCATAGACCTCATATAATTCATAAAAATTATTGGATTAAATATCTCATCCTCTATCAAATCTTAAGAACTTAATCTTCCCACTCTTTTCATTCTCAACAAGATCCTTGAATACCTTGAACTTGTTAAGAACTTCTAACTTTTCTTTCAATAATGCAACCCAAGCCATTATTATGTAATCATCTATGAGTAACATGAAGTAACTATCTCCTTGAGTGATTTAAATTATTGTAGGCCCTCAAATATTAGTGTGTATTAAATCCAAGGCTATTTTAGTAGAGTACTCATTAGACTTGAACCTTCTTCTAGCCTGATTACCATGTTGACAAGCTTTGTAAAGTATATTTTTAGGTTTAGTGATCTTAGGCATATTCTTCATAGACTTATTAGTACTAATATTAACTATAGTATCAAATTTTAAGTGACCTAACATTCTATGCCATAGCCAAATTTCTTCTATATTTCTCATGAAGCATCTCTCCTTGATATCATTCAAGACATATAGATTATTCTTAGTCCTCCTAGAATTGGAAATTAACCTTCTTGATTTAGATATACTTATCTCACACCCTCTATCATGAAAGTGTTGACCATTTTTTTCCCAATAGGCCAAAAATCAGTCCCCTTTTCCCCTATTGTTCTAGGCCATTTCATTCTTTGATTTTGCACAAGTTCAAGAATTTCTACAGACTCTGTAGGTTTAAATCTATGGACTCTGTAGGTCTAAATCTATGGACTATGTAGGTCTAAATCTATGGACTCTGTAGGT
The DNA here is from genome assembly GCA_037957365.1 of Torreya grandis. Lineage (NCBI taxonomy): Eukaryota > Viridiplantae > Streptophyta > Pinopsida > Cupressales > Taxaceae > Torreya > Torreya grandis. The sequence goes on from JARHVA010002439.1 coordinate 1,428,861, forward strand.
GGAAAATCTACAGACTCTCTAGAGCTTGGATTTCTTTGGACTTAGTAATGAGGTTTTTATGGACTCTACAAGTTAGTCTTTTGGCACATGAAGAATCAGTTCCAGAGAGAGTGCTAGGTTTTACAAGGCTTTTTCGGGCTCTTGTCTAAAGAAAATCATGAGGAAGGTTGGCAGTGTTGAACCATTGAATCAGTTTAATGCCTTGGTTCAAATCATGCCTTGGTTTAACCATTGGTTCAACGTTTAAGTTTAGCAGCTTTTGGTTCAAGTGACTTTAGGTTCAACATTTGGTTCAACACACTAGTTTAACACACAGGTTCAACAAATCTGTTCATCGGCCTTGGTTCAACATTTGTTTTAACCACTTGGCACGGTGTGTAGTGTTGAACCATTGAATTAGTTTAATAGACTAGTTCAATGCATTGTTTCAATCATTCAGATCAAGTGTGAATAGTTCAAAGGGGTTGATTCAACAAAGGGCTCAGTGTGTAACATTGAACTATTGAACTAGTTCAATGGATTGGTTCAATGAGTAGTTTGAAGGAGCATTTCAAAGGCTTAGATTAATGGGCTTAGTGTGTAGTGTTGAACCATTGAACCGATTGAATCATTGAACCAATTTTGGTTCAATGGGTCGGTTCAATGGCTTGGTTCAAGGGGGTGTCCCAAAGCTGAAGGATAAGTACCCTTGCAGAGGGCAAAAAACATTTCAAAGGCAGTCAAAGGGGTAAATTGTCAAAATTTCACTTAAGTCAAAATTCCTTTGGACTTTTTGTCTAAAGGAATTCCTTTGAACAAAAGCCTAAAGAAATTCACTGAAAAGGGCCTGAAGTAAGAAGCCCACCTGAAGGGTATGTGCCCTTTCAGAGGGCTCTCACTGAGGAGAATGGACAATTCTCAAGAAGCCAAAGGGTCTTTTCCCCTTCAAGAAAGATCAATAAAGGAAATCAAAGTGGCCAATTCCCACAAACTTTTTGCCTGTGGAAAACGGCTCGAAGCAAAAAACTCGAAAGAGGAACCTGCTAAAGAGCTGAAGGACCTCAAAGTGCAAGTTCCTTGTGGGGGACTCTCAGCCAAAATAAAGGGGCACTTTCCAAAGGCTAAAGAGTCACCTTCCCTTTAGGAAGATTCAAAGAAGGGAGTCTGTAGAAAAGGGCAAAGTAGGAAGCTGAAGGAGAGTCTAATGGTGATGAGCCTGAGGACATCAAAATTAAAGCTACAAAATAGCCATTGGTTTTTTTAAAAATAATTGTGCACCAGCTATGGAAGTAGTCCAAAGAATGTAGTGACCCACTAGGAGATTGCCCCCAAGGGCTAAATGATCAGAAGAAGACAAAATAGGAAGAGGAGGAAAAATAGCCATGCTCAGAAGTAGATGAAGTGATCTAAGTGGCATGAGAAAGTGTCAATTCAAGAAGTTATTCCAGTGGTTAACACAGTACCTACCATGTGATCATCAAAGAGGCACAAATAGTGAATGGTGTAACTTGTTTTTATTCAATATGCATTGATGAGTAGCCAAATGGTGTAGCTCATAAATTTGAATCCTAACAGAAGCTGACATAGCATTATCATCAGATGGCTTCCTCATCCCAATGCTCCAAAGGCACATGGGTCACTTGTAAAAAGGGCATCAAAAGGTGTCCTTTCTTCCTATATATATTGGAGACTTGTCATTTGAGAAATCATCTTCCACTTTTGTAAGGTGAAGCCCTGGCAAATTTTCACCTAAAATCAATAAATGTATTTTTTACCTCTATTCTGGCTAGATATCTCTGTGTATGTCTGAGTATCAGTTTCTATTTAGTCATTGCTTCTTGATGCTTCCATAGGTTCAACACCAATATACCTAGTGTTTATAAGGTGCCATTTTTTGTAGGTGACAAGGAGAGCTATATTTATAAGTGTAGAGATAGAAGAAATACTATACAGTGTGTCTTTCTATAGCACCTTTGGTGAGTCTCTATTTTATGTGTTCCATTAAAGCCACCCTGTCAAGCTCCGTGTAGCCTGGCCCTTTTGCCAATTTGAAGTGTACATATGTGTTTGTCTAATTTCAAGTGTGAGTGTGAGAAGGTCAAATCATTTGGTGCATCGCCTCTTCTAGATTAGTTTTTTTTCTTGTAATCCTTCTCCCTTTTCACCCCCCATTATATATCTATATACCTATATTAGCACTTACTAGAACAACTCAGATGCATCAAAGGGAGCTAGCCCTTACCTAGAGACCCTCCCCTCCAGCTTCACCAATCCCATAGGTGAGAGGGGAGTTTCCATTTTGATGTGTGGAAAGGCAAGAGCTTGGCCCCTTGCCCCGGGTGCAATCCATGGCATCAATAATTTTTAGCACGCCTAGTGGGACCAACTAGGACAAGTTGTGTCCACAAAGTTGAAGAATTTTTGGTGTGTTCTTTGACCAACTAGCCTTTAGAGGCTTTTACATCAATACCAATGGTGACTATGAGTTAAATCAACTGGTTAAACAATTCTGGTACCATACCATCAAGAAATAATATTTTGGTATGTATAATCCCATCGTTTAGAGCCATGGACCCTATTTTGCTCGGCCAACATGGCTATGATCATCACCAACCTTATGTTGATCCTTATCAGGTCCAATATGATTAGTCCCAGCCCTATCATAAGCTATATTAGCCTTATGCCCAGTCTTCTCAATATGTCACTTCTCCCACTTAACCTAGTCTCTTTGCTAATCAACCCATTTCCAACTTCAAATGAGCATGGCTGGGATAAAAAAATATGTAATAGATCTTGACACCAAAAGGGGATGTGGCCAAGAAATTTTTGATCATGTCATCCATCAAGTGAGGAATGCACTAGATTAGGTTAAGAATGAATGGGCTCTTATTGAAAGAGCCAATTGGCACAGGCTTACAAGTGAGATGTTGGATGTGAGTGGTTTGATTGCATCATTGGAAGAGAATCTGAGTATTCATGAGAGGTAGCCTTACCAAGTCTATCAACCTACATACTCACTACCCCAAGTATCATATCAGTCATATACATCCCCTGCTTATGAGCCAAGTCAAACCTGTCAAAGTCCTTTCCCCAATCATGTTGAGGAGAGTTTCGAAACAACAAATCTTTTGTTTAAGGCTCATATTGATAGACAGATCAAATTTGAAAACCTTCAGATGTAGTAATACATTTTGGTAATGAGGGAAGTGGAATCTAAATCTTCACTACCCTCTCACATTATGGCCCCATCACCCCCAAAGGAAATGCCCAATCTGAATAGCTTGAGCTGGAATAAAGTGGTTGAGTCAGGGAATATCAAGGAAGAGAAAGACATTGTCTAAGAGTGTGAGGTATAAAATGAGGTTAGTAATTTTCAAGTCCCTCCCACCCTTCCTCAAGAAGCTTCTTACATTTCATGGCAACTTTCATGCACTCCCCATCTCTATAATGATTCCTATGAGCTCCAAGAGGTAAAAAATGAGGATGATTTGGCTAAGTAGATTAAGGAATTAGAGGCTAAGATGAGACTTCTTAGAGAAAGAGAGATAGATTTTTTAGACCTTATAGGGGAGACTATGCTAAAATATACCCCTTCTACCAATCCTCAAGCTGATTTCAATATTGATGAAGTGTTGGTAAAGTGGAGGGACAAAAATCAAGAAATTTTAGTTTAAGGTCTGCCCCCTCCTATTCTAGAGAAAACTCCCTCATGTGTGTCAAATCCTTTCTATCAGATGACACTTGCCCATTTTGACTCATCTGATACATCAATCGATCCTACCTCTAATCTTGCATGCCTAACTTTTTAGCTTGCCTCTTTCTAGACAGCTCTTCCTGTGCTTGAGCAGACCCTCCCAAATCTTCCCCAACCTCCTTAAGTCTTTCGACATGATCTCCAAATTCCATGTTGGAAGAAGGAATATCATGAAATAGCTTAGGACCTTGAAGAGGATAAAGTTGCTACCTGCTGATAGGAGCAAGATTCCAATCCCAAGATCATGAGTTGGAAGCAAATAGTGGAATCTTGGGGTAGAAAAGAAGAGGAAGAGAAAGGTTTTGCTCAAAACCTTGAAGAATATGGGGCTTCTCCTACTCTTGATGATGTTTGTGACTTCCAGAAAAGGCTTTTCTAAGAAGATATGGATAGGTAGATTACAAAATTAGAGTCTAGAGCATCTCATCAAAAAATGTGTGATGGATGTTTTAGACCAAATATAGGATTCCATGTCTAAACACACTCCATCCACACACCTCTAAGAAAGCTATCAGGCCTTGCCTGATATAGATTATGCTCATCTTGTGACTAACTAGGGAGACTTCATGAGTAAGGATGAGGAGGAGATCACCTTAGGTGACATGGAAGAACATGGACAACCTCTTGTTCATGTTTTGAATGATTCATTTGAAGTCATTGGGGTAGGCTACACTATTCTCCAAGGAGGCTATGAGCTGGATAAGACTAGAGAAGGCATCATTGGGACTCAAATAAGTATGCAAAGGGGCTATAGGCTTTCATATTTACCCCTTCAAGAGGTTAATGAATCTGAAGATACTTCCTTTGAAACTATCAAGGAGGATGGTCATACCATGGAACTCGAGCATGAGGTAGAAGAGAACAAGCTAGTTAATGATGCATATCAAGGGGCTTATGGTGATGAGCCAATAGTAATTGATTTCTTAATGAGATACACCAACCTAAAGAACCAATAGGAGGCAAGCTTCTAAGAATAAATAGAGTACATATATGTTGGAAGCATGTTTGAATCTGATCCACTCAGATACAAGCCCATCCAAGTGATACGCAAGAGGAGCAGGTCACCAAATCTACTTTTCATTCAACCACTTGTCTGGCATCATAAGTCTTCTTGCTAGGAAGGGGACTTGAAATTTTTTCCTTTTGATCTAGGAGGGAAGCACATATACTTGGTTAGTTTTATATAGTAATTTACTTTCAATTTCTTTTCCTGCTTTCCCTAAGTGTAGTTTGCATAGGTAGTGTTTTTAGCCTTGTGTGTGTTTTCCTTTATGTGTAGGGTAAAAAGCTTCATGTTTGATTCTTGGATATTTTAGGGTTGTTGCTAATCTTTGTTCAAGCTACATCTAACTCCATGCCCAATGGACTACAAGGCAACTGGTCTTTAAGCATAACAGGCATGCTTCCCCTGGGAGTCACCAATTTGTTGACCATTTTTTACCCAACAGGCCAAAAATTGGTCCCCTTTTCCCCCTGATGTTCTAGGCCATTTCATTTTTTGATTTTACACAAGTCCAAGAATTTCTATAGACTCTACAATTCTAAATCTATGGACTCTATAGGTCTAAATCTATGGACTTTGCAAGTCTAAATCTACGGACTCTGCAGGTGGAAAATCTACAGACTCTATAGAGCTTAGATTTCTATGGACTCAGCAATGAGGTTTCTATGGACTCTATAGGTTAGTCTTTTGGCACATGAAGAATCAGTTCCAGAGAGAGTGTTAGGTTTTACAAGGCTTCTTTGGGATCTTGTCTGAAGAAAATAATGAGGAAGGTTGGTAGTGTTGAACCATTGAATTAGTTTAATGCCTTGGTTTGAATCATGCCTTGGTTCAACCATTGGTTCAACATTTAAGTTAAACATATATTGGTTCAAGTGGCTCTAGGTTCAACATTTAGTTCAATGCACTAGTTTAATACACAGGTTCAACAAATTTGTTCATCGGCCTTGGTTCAATGTTTAGTTCAACCACTTGGCTCGGCACGTAGTGTTGAACTGTTGAACCAGTTTAATGGACTAGTTTAATGGACTGGTTCAATGCATTGTTCAATCATTTGGATCAAGCATGAACATTTCAAAGGGGTTGATTAAATAAAGGGCTCGACATGCAATGTTGAACCATTGAACAGGTTCAATGGATTGGTTCAATGAGTAGTTCGAAGGAGCATTTCAAAGGCTTAGTTCAATGGGCTCGACGCACAGTGTTGAACCATTGAATTGATTGAACTATTGAGCCAATTTTGGTTTAATGGGTCGGTTCAATGGCTTGGTTCAAGGGGGTGTCCAAAATTTGAAGGATAAGTACCCTTGTGGAGGGCAAGAAACTTTTCAAAGGTAGCTGAAGGGGTAAATTGTCAGAATTTCACTTAAGTCAAAATTCCTTCAGACTTTTTGTCTGAAGGAATTCCTTTGGACAAAAGCCCAAAGAAATTCACTGAAAAAGGCCCGAAGTAAGAAGCCTACCTGAAGGGTATGTACCCTTGTAAAGGGCTCTCACCGAGGAGAATGGACTATTTTCAAGAAGCTGAAGGGTCTTTTCCCCTCTGAGAAGGATCAATAAAGGAAATCAAAGTGGACAATTCCCATAGACTTTTTACCCATGGAAAAAGGCCCAAAGCAAAAAAATCAAAAGAGGAACCTGCCAAAGAGCTAAAGGACCTCGAAGAGTAGGTGCCCTTGTGGGAGACTCTTAGCCAAAATAAAGGGGCACTTTCTAAAGGCTGAAGGGTCACCTTCCCTTTGGTAAGATGCTAAGAAGGGGGTCTACAGAAAAGGACAAAGCAAGAAGCCGAAGGAGAGTCCAAGGGTGATGGGCCCGAGGACATCAAATTTAAAGCTGTAAAATAGTTGTTGGGTTTCTAAAAAATGCTTGCACACCAACTATGGAAATAGTCCAAGGAATGCAGTTACCTACCAAGAGATTTCCCCTAAAGGTTGAAGGAGTATAAAAAGACAAAATAAGAAGAGGAGGCAAAATGGCCGAGTTCAGAAGTAGATGAAGTGATCCAAGTGGCATGACAAAGTGTCAATTCAAGAATTTATTGTAGTGGTTGGCACAGTACCTACCATGCGATCATCAAAGAGGCAAAAACAGTGAAAATTTTGACTTATTTTTATTTAATATGCATTGATGAGTAGGAAAATGGTGTGGCTCATAAATTTGAATCTTGATAGGAGCTGACACAACATTATCGTCAAACAACTTCCTCATCCCAATGCTCAAAAGGCACATGGGTCACTTGTAAAAAGGGTGCCAAAAGGCCTCCTTTTTTCCTATATATATTGGAGACTTGTCATTTGAGAAATCATCTTCCACATTTGTAAGGCGAAGCCCTGGCAAATTTTCACTTGAAATCAATAAATGTATTTTTTACCTCTATTCTAGCTAGATATCTCTGTGTATGTCTGAGTGTTAGTTTGTGTTTAGTCATTACTTCTTAATGCTTCCACAGGTTTAACACTAATATACCTAGTGTCTATAAGGTGCCATTTTTTGCAGGTTATAAGGAGAACTGTATTTGGAAGTGTAGAGACAAAAGAACTACTATACAGTGTGCCTTTTTATATCACCTTTGGTGAGTCTCTATTTTTTGTGTGTCCCATTAAAGCCTCCCTATCAAGCTCCCTGTAGCTTGGCCCTTTTCCCAATTTAAAGTGTGCGTATGTGTTTGTCTGATTTCAAGTGTGAGTGTGAGAAGGTCAAATCATTTGGTGCATCACCTCTTCTAGAGTAGGTTTATTTTGTTGTAATCCTTCTCCCTTTTCACCCCCCATTATATATCTATATACCTATATTAGCACTTACTATAACAACTCAGATGCATCAAAGGGAGCTAGCCCTTACCTAGAGACTCTCCCCTCCAGCTTCACCACTCCCACAAGTGAGAGGGGAGTTTCCATTTTGACATGTGGAAAGGCAGGAGCTCAGCCTCCTACTTTGAGTGCAATCCATAGTGTCAATAGAAAGGTTAGTGTGTGTCCTTGATTACACATTTGACATACACTAGGCATGTTATGTTTCAAACCTTTAACTTACAACACATTTTAGTTCTTGGTCTTCCCATTATCCAAACTCAAGACACCTTTTCCAACTATATTGATAGCTATGTTGCTTCCAAACCTAATTATTTCTATATCATTATTTTTCAATGATATGAACTTATTTCTTTCTCCTATCATGTGGCTTGAGTAATAACTATCTATATATCATTATATGCCTTCATCTTGAATGTGAAAGGTAGTATGATCTAGTATATAATCCTATTTAATCTTATATTTCTCCTTGGAAAGTAATCCATCTTGACTCTTAAGCTCAATATGACTAGTCTTAACTTGTTTTGGCTTTTATACCAATGTTTGATTCTTCTCATTAATTCTAAGAGCTTCATATGTCTTGTTGAATCTTGAGGTCCTTCTAACTATATTAGAGAAAAATCTTACAATGTGTCCTATATTATGACAGATGTAGAAAATAATATTTGTGTACTTACCTTTTAATTTATTACTCCATTTCCCATAGTCTCATGATGACTTATCCTTTATTATATTGGGATGATTGATTGGTCTTTTCATGTTGGTATTCTTGACTTGTTATGACTTCTCACACTTTTTCTCAAACTTTCTCATCTTGTTGTTGGATGGTGGAGGTTGATTTTATTTTAATGCCCAGTTCTTGATAGGGGGTGTGGGGGGGGGGTGTAATGTCACCCCAATAGGGTTTATACAAAGGTTTGGGGGTTAAAATGCATTATAAAATATTGTAATTTCATTGTAAATTTGGACCATTCACTATTAGGTCATAGATCTAATGATATATATTATGTTTGTGCATTTTTACCCTAATATGTAACCCTCCTTTGATATGAGGGCATTATAATCATTATGGCATACTATGTGTGAGTGAAGAGGGTATTGGAATGGATGTATTACAAGTTTTCCCTTCATTTGTTAGACTAAATAAAAAGAAGGACTAGCTATTTCTGTGTGGATGTAGCCCATATTGGGTGAGCCGCATTAAATATATATATGTCTATTATGTTATGATTTGTGCATTTTATTTCCATATTGAATTCATTAATATTTATCTATGTTCTATATTCCTAATAATTGGTATTAGAGCTAAAGGTTTATTTAGTAAATAAACTCATAAGAAAAGAGGGTTCTTGGTTCGAGTGGGAGTAATGGTAGAAGAAGGAAAGTTTAAGGTCAATATATTCAATAGCTAAAACTACCAATTATAGAAGATGCAAATGGAGGACTATCTATATCAGAAGGATCTTTTCCTACCATTGGGAGAAAAAGAAAAGAAGCTAGTGGCTATGAAGGATGAAGATTGGGAGGTTATTGATAGAAAGGTACTATGAACAATGTAGATGTGTGTAGTAGCATCGATGGCCTTAAATATTTCAAAATAAAAGATAATAATAAAGGCATTGGATAGAGTATATGAAAAACCCTTAGCCTAGAATAAGGTATTTCTTATGAAGTATTTATTTAATCTAGAAATGCCAGAAGGTGGGTCTATTGCTAATCATTTAAATTAATTTAACATGGTCACAAATCAATTAAGCTCTGTAGGAGTAAATTTTGATAGTGAGGTTAGGGATATTTTGATTTTATGCTCATTGTCAGAAATCTAGAATGGCTTGGTCATGGCTATAAGTTATTCTATCTCTAGTTCAAATTCTTTAAAGTTTGATGATGTTATTCATGTTATTATTAGAGAGCAAATGTGAAGGAAAAACATAGGTGAGACATCAAGTAATGATTTGACTATGGAGAATAGGGGAAGACAAAAGGATAGAGGAAAGGGCCTAGGGAATCATGGTAATTATAAAAAGGGTGGGTTCAAATCTAGAGGAATTTTAGTGTGCTAGCTTTGTAGGAAGAAAGGAAACCTGAAGAATGATTATTGGTTTCAAAAATGAAAATAAGGAGATGGACAATAAGATAAAAAATATGAAGCAAATATAGTAGGTGATGTGTTACAAGATGATTTAATCCTTTCTTTAAATAATATTAATGATTTTTGGGTATTATATTTAGAGAACTCATTTAATTCTAGACCACATAAGAAAAAAATTCAAGTTTATGTTCAAGGTGATTTTGGATAGGTTTATTTGGGTGATTGTAAACCTGGTAAAATCATATGAAAGGGTAAGGTACAAATAAAATTACATAATTTAAACAAATAGTTTGTGAAAGAGGTAAGGAATTTTCCTAGGTTGAGAATAAATCTAATTTAAGTATGGATGTTGGGAAGTGAGGGTTGTACAATTACATTTATAGAAAATTCATGGAAGGTCACTAAAGGATCACTGGTAATAACAAAAGGTGATAAGGTAGGTACATTGACTCTTAGATTTATTTAGCTTATATAGAAGTGGATACAAAATTATGGCACCATAGACTTGGGTACATCAATGAGAAGGGGGTGTAAGCTCTCCACTCAATGAATCTGTTTCTACATTTGAAGAAGGTGGATTTGGATTTTTGTGAGCACTATGTGTATGTAAAATAAACGAAAGTCGAATTTATTATATTTGGGAAGACAAAAAATTATGAAAAGTTAGATATTGTGAGTACAAATGTATGGGTACTAGCTCAAGTATCATCCCTCAATGGATCTTCTTATTATGTTAATTTTATTGATGATGACAATATAAAAACATGGGTTTATTTCATACAAAAAATCTTATGTTTTTGATCATTTTAATAAATGGAAAGATTTTGTTGAGAATGAGATAGGAAATAAGTTAAAGTGTATTAGATCAGACAATGGAGGTTAATATTATAGTAAGGAATTTGATGATTATTTTCCATCCCATGGGATTCATAGAGATAAGATGGTTCCAAAAGCACCACAACAAAATGGTGTGTCAAAAAAGATGAATAAGACAATCATGGAGCATGCAACATGAGTTGACATGTAGGGTTACCCTTACATTTTTTGTTAGATGTTATGGATAATATTATTTATTTAATAAATAGAGGGACTTCAATTCATTTGGATGTTGGCATTCCAAAAGAAGCATGGATAGGTAAAAAGGTAGATTATTTCTTTCTAAAGGCTTTTGGTTGTGATGCATTTATCCATATTGATAAATAAAATAGAACCAAGCTTGAAGTAAAATTCAAGAAATGTAATTTTATTGTATATGGAGTCAATTATTTGGGTTATTGTTTATGGGATTTTGAAAATTACAAAATCATTAGGGGTGGAGATGTGATATTTAATGAGAAAGTTATGTACATGAATTAGTTGTAGGAAAAGAAACAAGAAAAGTCAAATAATGAATATGCAATATTTTATGAAATCACTAGAAATGAAGTTCCAAAAGTGCCAAAAAATTAGAATGTGCAATAAATGCCTCAAACTCCTAGAAGTGTAGTTATAAGATCTACCATAGTAAGTAGACTCCCTAAACGATACTCACCTTCACTTTATTATTTATTATTGACTGATGGTGGTGAGCAAGAAAGATATGAAGAAGCAATGCAGGTAGAAAATAAAAAGAAATGGGAGTAAGGCATGAAAGAGGAGATGGAATCCTTGGTACATAACCAAACTTAGGATTTGTTTCAGTTTCTTGTAGGTAAAAGATCATTTTAGAATAAATAGGTTTATAGGTTGAAGGAAGAAGATGGAGGAAAAAAGAAGTACAAGTCTAGACTTGTTGAAAAGGGTATTACACAAAATAAAGGTATATATTTTGATGAAATATTTTCTCCAGTAGTTAAAATCACTTTTATAAGAATTGTTTTAAGTCTAGTAATAGTATAAAATTTGCACCTTGAACAGTTAGATGTGAAGATAGCATTCATTCATGGTAACTTGGAGGAGGAAATATATATATAGATAAAACACATGGATATGAAGTCAAAGGTAAGGATAAAATGGTTTGTAGGTTGAATAAGAGTTTATATGTCCTAAAGCAAACTCCAAGAGAGTGGTATTTGAAATTTGACATGTTTATGATAGAAAAAGGTTATATTAGATGTCATTCTAACCACTATGTTTAATTAAAGAGATTAGATAATGGAAGCTACATTATCTTGTTATTATATGTAGATGACATTCTTGTTACAAGGTTTAACATGCATGATATAAATGAACTCAAAATAAAACTATAAAATTAATTTACAACAAAAGATTTGGGTGATACAAATCAAATACTTAGTATGAGAATAATAAGAGATAGGAAAAATATAAAATTGGCATTGTCTCAAGAAAAATACATCAAGAAGGTGTTATTTAGGTTCAATATGAAAGATGTAAAACTAGTGAGTATGCATTTAGGAGGGTACTTCAAATTAAGCAAGTAATAGTGTCCTAAAACACATGAAGAAATCAATTACATGTCTAAAATTCCCTATGCTTTACTATTTACAATGTTAATGTATGTTATGGTGTGCAATAGACTAGACATTGCTCATGCAATGGGAGTTGTCAACAAGTTTATGAATAATCTAGGAAAAGAGCACTAGGATGCAGTCAAGTGGATTCTCAAGTAATTGAGGGGGACCAATGATATAAATTTGTACTATGAAGGTTTAGATGTTACCTTACAAGGATATGTTGATACAAACATGGATGTATATTTAGATAACAAGAGCATAACTATAGGTTATGTATTCATGATTGGTGACACATCATTTAGTTGGATTTCAAAACTATAGAAGATAGGTGCTTTATCAACTACAAAGGTAGAATATGTTGTATCTATTGAATCAAGTAAGGAGATGATATGGATGCATTGATTCATGAAAGATCTAAGGTGGAATTAGGAAGATTTCATATTATATAATGATATCCAGAGTATGATTCATTTATCAAATAACTTAGCATTCCACTCAAGAACCAAACATATACAACTTAGGTATTCACCTCATTCATTTAGTTTTGGAGGATGGTCAACTAAAGCTGGAAAAGATCTATATGAGTTAGAATCTTGTAGATATGATAACAAAGGTAGTCACTAAAGATAATTTAGAGAGTTGTTCATCTTCAATAGCTCTTTAAGGATAACAAGGAAGATGAGAAACATGTTAAGGTCAAATTTTAAAGAAAAATTTCAAATAAGAGTTGCAGTGGTAGAGTTGCAACAATCAGTCTCCAAGTGGGAGATTGTTCGATGGTAGAGCCTTATCTTATTTTAATTCCTAGTTCCCAAAGAATTTTTTTATTAAAAGTACATTATAAAATATTGTAATTTCATAGTAAATCTAGACTATTCACTAGTATGTCACAAATCTAATGGTAGAAATTATGTTTGTGCATTTTTCCCTAATATGTAACCCTCCTTTGATATGAGGTAATTTTAATCATGACAAAATACTATGTGTGAATGAAGAGGGTATTGTAATAGATGTATTATAGGTTTTTCGATTCATTTGTTAGACTAAATAATAAGAAAGACTAGTTGTTTCCATGTGGATGTAGCCCATATTGGGTGAACAACATTAAATCTATGTCTCTATTATGGTGTGATTTATGAATTTTATTTATATCTTTAACTAATTAATATTTATCTATTTTTTATATTCCTAGCACTTGTCTATGAGCTTTTCATACTCAACCTTCATGTAATCTAGCTCTATCTTCAACTAGTCTTACTCAATTTTGTTTGAGCTAAAACTTGTGTTGACACCTTCTAACAGACTCTTAAGATCCTTGATAGGCTTCTTTTTATGATTCAAATCATCAAGGTCACATATGAGCTTAGCTCTAATGTCTACTTCAGCTTATACTTCTTTACTTTCATAGTAGACTTCTTCATCATACATTTTATCTTCTTCCTTTTGAACACAAGACATATTGTGATTATTAGGATCACCTTCAAGCTATTACACTTATTTCAAAGGACCATGCTCTGACACCAATTTTTGGAAACATAATGACTGAGATAGGGGTGAATCAGTCACTTAATACTTTCTTTCATATGTACTTTAGCATTCGTTTAACCATCAAAGCAATAGAAAGATATATCAATACTTAAAGAGTCATGAACATAACACAAGAAACATACATATGAGTGGTAAATCCTCAAGGGTAATAAAATCCACTAATATATAAAAATGTAATACATTCCTATAAGTCAAAAGATCAAATTTAGTGAAGCACAAACTTCACATGGAGCACCAACCTAGCTAGGCTTTTACAAGCACCCACTTATAAGGAAGAACCAATCTCCTAGATGACTCACCACCAACTGAGTCACTTGATTTATTTTATAACCTTTAGATCACCTTTTTGATCAAATAATTTATTATGACCACATCTTCATCTCTTCACACTCTTATCCCTCTCAAACTACTTTCTAGGCCACTTCACTTAACTAACCCACTTCTTGACTTGATTAGGTCATCTAACATTGATTTTCACACACATAAACCCTATTATATATTCATAATATTTTATATTCACCCTTATTATGGTATTAAATAACTCCTTCAATTATTTAAAGTACTATATCTTTTGCTTCAACTCACACACATTCATTTTTAATCAATTAGGCCCATTACGCCTTATTCTTATACTAGGATATTGATCATACAAGTCTTCATTTTGCATAAACACTTGAAACCTTATATTTTAAATAAAATATACCTTAATACATTCCAAAAATATGAATCAATCATTACAATAGGTTTATCATAACATATAGGACAAAAACCTTTTTTAGGCCTTAAGGAGACCTAATTCAATTAAGCCTTCATTAGCACACATTACCATTTTATCTTATTAGAGAAACTATAAACATTAGAAAAATAATTAAAATTTTTTATTACACTTAAATATACCCCTAATAATCTCATCATATGTCCATAAATTTTTTAGCTCGAACCACCACTAGAAGCATGCCATTAGTAATGTTCACAATTAGACTTGTGAATACCCATAAAGTCCATCTTGAAATACTAAAGATAAAATAAAAATTATCTAAACAAAAATATAAATAAAACATATAAAAATAACCTTAAATACATCAAAAAATTAACCAATTGAATTAGACTTCATTACACAAGGCAAAAGGACTCAAAAACACTCCTACAACTTACTCAAAAGTGCCAATTTTTCTTAAAAACCAATTATGGTGATTTTGGCCTTTAATACCTATATGACCACATTAAAATAATCATAATTTATTTGTATTATCATATTATATCATTATAACATTATCATATATAAATATAATATGGTCAAATAGCAATATCAGTCTTGCAGACCAATGTCATAACCTCACTATATATAGAGCTCACTGAGACAAACAAGTCAACTTGTGATAAATTTTTTCACTATAAAAATGATCTCAAAAACTTATATAAAACATGAAAATGTATTAAAATTATTTAAAAAATTATTCATTCACTTGGATTCATCCCTATTCCATGATAACACATCCCTATTCATCTTCTCACTAATGCATGGGTTTCATACTGTTTCCACCATTAGTCATGTTAGCAACTAGTCAACTTAGATGACCAATTTAATAGATTTGAGAGATATAAATTTTACATAAACTACCATGGACACAAAATTATAGTCTATAACGTTATCTTCCATCCATTTATCAACTTTGACTACTACAATAATGTTTTGAAAAACTAACACTTTTTTGTAGGGTCTACTCACACACCTGACAAACCAATCATGCCTAAATGTGCCTTCAAGAGTTAAATACAACATATAATAAATTAAATATCCATACCAATAAATTTTATCACTTTATACCAAATTATTTTATATTAGGTCACTAGTAGGGTTCTTTGAGGTTTTAAACCATCTTCCAATATTAGTAATCATTCATAAAGGTTAACCCCTCATAATTAAAACTAATTCCTAGAAATTTAATATAAGATCATTAAACATATACATTAAATATATAATTTTCCCATTTAGAGGTTACAAATTCCAATAAACACATGAAAGTCCTTCTCAAGTTGAGAACATTTCATTTTATACACATAGAGACCTGAAAACCACTTTTCATGCCTTACCTTGCAAACCATGACCTAAAACCTTGTGAACATGATTAAAAAAACATATAATTACTCTACCCATGATAATATGATCTCAAACATCTTGAAATATGATCATGGACCCTCATTAGGCCACATTTTCTCTCTTTGCTCTCTAGACTTTGACCTACAAATCACATTAGGCCTTGAGACTAACCTTAATGCCTCTTTACATGTGATCTACACCTTAATTACATTATTAAAAAAAATATTACATTATAAAAAAATTTAAAACATCTTGTATACCTTGAAAATAGATCATGATTCCTCCTAATGGGTCTAGAAGTGGTCTAGTTACATGCTAGGCCTATAGGTCCTACCCTTGTAGGCACACCCTAAGACTCACATAATTTATACACTACCTCATATACATTATCATTAAACCTTATACATACATTCATTCATATGTGTACTAATTTCACCAATGCACTAATTTCATACCTTCTCACAAAGTTCCTTCAAGCTATGACTAGTGTCATGACTAGGCTTCTCAAGCACTTGAGACTTGACAACTAACCTCGAAACATTTCTTGATTCCTTCATGTTATGATAATTTTCATGACTAGTATTCCTAATAAATTGAGACTTAAATAATGACCTTGAAACATGTCTTGATTCTCTTATACCTTGTTAAAATTCCTTACATTCTCCTTAAACAATGTCATACCTCTCAATGATGTTGTCAAACAAGAACATTTTTCAATAACATCATGAACACCTTTCTTAATAATATTTGAAATTAATGAAAACATCAATGTAAAACCCCAAAAATAGGAAAAATAATCAACATAATGTATGAAAAGGAAGTTTCCACTCAGAAGGTACTTGAAGAGGAAGTGGTTGTGCTAAAGCAACAAATAGAAGAAGCCACAGTAGCCAAAGTAAAAAAATTCAAATTTATCTAAAAATATTTTGGTTCAAGAACCAACATTGTTAAATTAGGTCCCTTTAGAGGGATAATCCATTGATAATCTAGAAAACCTTCTAAATATTTTTGTTAAAGCAGTGCAAGGAACAACCCATGCCTATAAATGAAGCATTATGGGTGGTTGGGCAATTTATAGAAGCAGTAGAAGTCTATAGACATGATCTCAAAAGGTTTGGGGAAGTGATCCCCATATTAGATGATATTTTAAAGAAATTATCATGGCATAATCAAATTTTTGAGGCTCATCTCAAGGTAGAGGAATCTAAATGATAGTAATTCATGGATGTTACCCTTTTAATAGAATATAACATTGATCATACTAAGGTATCTAGGGATATTGATATTATGGAGGAAATAATAAATGTGCATCAGTAGAAAATAATTTCCATTTTTTTATATTTCTAATGACATGTAAATTAAGTCACTATTCTTTAATATGTCTAAAAGGATGCTACCACATCCCTCGACCAATTGGCTAATAAGGCAAGTGAGTGTCCTGATCAACCTAAGGAGATGAAAAAGTTGAAGGTGGTGATAGGGGAAATAAAATCCAATTTGATTGACATATTTTCACATTGGGATAGTGCCAGATATTATATTAAACAAATTGGGCCTAAATTTTAGGTTGAGGTTGAGACCGGTACTTAGTTTGGAATGGACTAAGAGCGTAGTGTGGGGTGATGTTGGATACCAATTTTTGACTAAGTATTTATTTATTTTGTCATAGATCCATCATGATGAAAGAGGAACATGGCATAGAAATACCATGGCATAGAATAAACATGGCATGCGAGGAAAACTATGTGGAAGATAATAATGAAATAAGACCTAGTCAAAGATGCAACATAACTAACATAAAAATTGAGAGCATATGACATGGTAAAATAGTAAAAGACTTGGAGATCATGAGGGAAGTATTAAATAGTTGAGAAGAGATTATAAAGAACAAACTAGACTTTAATAAACACATAAGTTTCACACCAATCCACACACATAAGGACATTTGGTAGTAAATATCTAGAATCAAACAAGTATATAGGGGGCATGAAAGATCAAGTCCTTAGTAGAAAATAAGTAAACAACTTTCATGACACTTAGTCTACTAGAGATCATTGGCTAGTCACCTAATTATTGTTATTAATGTAACTACATGGTTAGGGAAAAATAAGTATAAATAACCCTATGTAGAGATGTATAAGTTGGATTGAACATTGGTATTATGTAATGAATCCTTATGGTAATAGTAGAATTAAAGAAGTTACTATTAGTTTTGGTGTTATGTTTTAATTGATTGAATGTTAAAACATTGAGTAATAGTGGTTTTGCATTGAGTAATATGAGGATTATAATTAACTATGATATATATAATATGTACTATATGATCTTTCATAATCAACACTTTTAACCTCATGAAAGTTATCTTTGTGTTCATATTTGTTTACATTGACGAGACAAGGTCCACAATCATGTGTTTCTTTTTCTATGTAATCACTAATTAGACATATAAACAAACTCAAGTATATGATAAGTGTGTTACTATGAAACATAACCCATAGGAAATGATTACTTTCTTTATGATTAAGGTGAGCATTCAAAATCTTAGTTTTGCATGAAAAACTAGCATGTAATATTTTTTGGGACTAGAAACTTTAACACCTTAAGTAAAATGTGATAGAAAATTCCTAACATGGATGAGATGTCTAAATTAGTCAAATAAATATGCAATAGTTAAGTATTAATTTGTTATGATTTTGACCTTGTTTGAAGTTCTATAAATAGGGATAAATAGAGACTTAGATGAAAATTGACTATTGTGGATGATATGGGTTCTAAAACTAGAGATCTACATAGTAGTCTTTGTCATCAACAAGATTTTGGTGTTCATCTATTCACTAGATAGTATTTCCTAATTTGGATAGTAGCACCAACTATGTGTAGTGTCCTCAATGTGATGTTAATGTCCCCTTTATAGAATTGTTCATGTTTTCATGAAGTACCTGTGCTTGTGTCTATATGTTCTATTCCTATAGTATTGTAAATTATAGCTCTGTATTGTACCTATAAAATTTGATTTGATGTGTAAAGCCTAATCTCCTTGAAATTATGGTATAAATAATACTTTTGTGTTGATGGACTGGAAATAATTAATACCCCACTATGTAGATATTTACCTACATGACAATACTTTGAAGAGGGATCAATTTTGATGTATTTCTCCCACCTAGTGTTTGATTTATGTTCAAGTTAATGCTAGAATGAAAGTGGCCTTGGATGACTTGAATGTGATTGAGCTTTGAAATGCTTAAAAATTAGATGTAGGGATATTGTAGATGGTAGTATGAAAAGAATAGACTAGAATAGAATTAAATACCTGGATTTTTCCAACTTTATCTTTGGTTTAAATACCTTTTTTTATTTATTTCCCATCTAGTGAATAGAGGTGGATTAAAATTGTATTTATATAGTTTTTTTCCTTGTGTGTATAATAAAATAAGATTAGTCAACATTTAGGAGGGACACACATTTAAAAAAATATAAATTAGTAAGATTTGGGGTTAAGTATATTAGTTCTTAGTTGGGGATACTAGTACCATGTGTCCATAGTATCCCACATGTGGCACTATGTCCTTTTAGCAGACTATTAAGAAAGCTGGATTGGGATCTAGGATGATAGTTCTAGGATATGTCTTGACTAACTATAGATGGTTATGGTTGATTGAATGATTAGAAATGTAGGTTTAATGCTCAAAGATAGGTTTATGAAGAGCCTAGGGATAGGTTGACTCAAGTGACACTCTTAGCATCTAATTAACACTTTTAGGTGATTACAACCATATATAAACAATGAGAGTATTCATCATAATTTGGTCTAATTTCTTGACAATTGATCTTCACACCTTGAAAGACTATGAAATGGATTATTTAGTAAAATTATACATCTTCTCATGTTTTGGAAGCCTCTCTAATTTACCAAGAATACCCCGCTCTTCCAAACTCCTACAAATAGGCCTAAAAGTGCATTTTCTAGGCCATTTTAATGTATTCTTTTCTTCACACGTGCCAATTAATGGATCTAATTGATGTTTATGAGGTTTGAATACATATTTTAGGTGTTTTTAATATGTTTCAAGTGTATTAGGATCTATTAAACAAGTAATCTTGGTCATCCATCTCCTTGAAGGCAAAAATGGAAATTTTTAGGTCTCAAACTATAGCTAAGGAATTCAAAGAGGAAGAAAACATGTAGATTATTCTATTCTTAGTTAAAAATAAGAAAACATAAGAACAAAAGTTCACTAAGAATAAATCCTCTTACCTAAACACTAAGTGGGAGCATAACACAATAATCAAAGGTATAAAAAATATGAAGACAATACAAACTCTTACCTCCTTTGTCACACATGGTGCTTACTTTTTGGCATAAGAATGTTCATGCTCAATTTATGACAATTTTAGTATCCTATCAATTATCATCCATGGAGGTAGCATATCTCCAATGTCACTTTTGGCTTGGTGTTGAAGTTTTACATAATTTTGGCATAATAACTTTAGTCTTAAAGACTTCAAGAAGGTATTCCTACAAAATAACCTTATGCACAAAATAATATGGATAATGGTGTGGGAACTTGTATTTATAGATTAAATAAATAAATATAACCATGGGTATGTTAGGTTTAATTCAAACTTGGTTTGAGTGAAAATTAACCTTGGTTAGGTCAGTCTACTTCTAGGAGGGTTAAAGTCACTCATGAAATGTTAAAACCTCTATTACTGATATTTGTAAGGCATGACAACTCACTTTAGATATTTTTGAGATGTGATTCATATTTGTGAATATTTACGAGATAAAAAAATACTTTATTAGCTCATTTGACTTTGTTACTTCATTTTTGGCACAAATTTCTTTTTAGTAAATGAAATTTACTAATTTGACTTAGATCTTATGCTTAGGCATGTTAATTGGGTTTACAATATAATAAATATTTATTACTTATTTTTTATAATTTTACAATTGATTTTAATGTTATGAATTAATAGATTAACATGCCAAAGGTTCCAAATTACTAGGTCATAATTTGACTATGGTTAGAACTGAACTAGGTTAATAGTGCATATAGGGTAATACACCATTTAAGCTAGCCTCATCATGTTTATGGGTAATTAAATCCATGACATGGATGAAATTTGGGATATTCAAGTGATTTCTAGGATTAGAATATGTCATTTTATAAAAATTGAATTGAATGTTGATTTAGGCATGGAGGTGGCCAAAATTAGGTGTCTATAGTTTTCCACTATTTGATAACCCATTTAAAGGCATAAGGATAATAACATCTTTTAAAATAATTAATAGTCATTAATATGAATGGTTAATTCCCCAAATAATGGTCAATAAGCTAGTGATGCCCACTGAAAGGAGTGGACAAAAAAAAATAGAGTCATTAACCATACCCTTAAAATAAAGAAAACATAATTTATATGGTAACAGGGGTGGGATTACTAAATTTTACAAAGGTAGTTATAAATAGTAATAGTGGTACATTCACTAATATTCCCAAAGTTAGTTATAATCAATAATGAAGGGTGTGACATTGGTTTACCCAAAGGTGGCTCTAAGCAGTGGCACTGATGGATGTCCTAGTAAGTTAGTGGGATGGATACTAATTTACACAAATGTGGTTAAAATAAATAACCAAATAGAAAACATTAATTTACCCAAAGGAGGTTATAATCAAGAATGGAAAAATAGGAAACACTTATTTTACCAAAGGTGGTTATAACTAAGAATAGAAAGGGAAACACACTGATTTACACAAAGGTAGTTATAATTAAAAACACATACATTGGCAAAGGATAATAACAAATTTATATCCTAAATGTGAGTTAAAATATACACATTCAAACAAACTAGAATATACAATAAGAATAATGTTGTGAAATAGGTCTCAAAGAGAGGCCAAAAAATAAAATAGTGTTGTCAAAGGATAACAACACATTTCTAGCCTAAATGTGAGTTTGAAGGTGTGCATTTGAATAAACATGGGATATAAACTAATAAATCATGTTTTCAAATGGTTCTCAAAGGCACACCATAAAATATGGTGCTAGCAAAGGATAACTGCATATTTCTAGCCTAAACGTGAGTTCAAAGATGTATGTTAAAAAAAACATGAAGAAATCATGTTGTGAAATGGGTCTGAGAGGAAGGCCCAAAATGGTTGGGTTAAGGTTAGGGGATTTTCTTTTTAAATTATCATCTTAGTATGTTGTACTACTCATATGGATGTTTATGTAGATATGCTAGTTTGTACAAACATATAATAAATAATTTGTTACACTTGTTGATTAGTCAAGAATTAAGCAATGTGTGAGGGTTATTATCTAATTTCCAACCATCAGAGAGATGTTTCCAGTGCTATAAACCTTCATGTGAGTATGGTTTTGCATTAGATTTTGATATTATGCATGGTATTTACGAATAATTAAAATGACAATTCTTATCTTAAGCATGGAAGACTTAATTTAAATGTAATGATAAAAAAACTAAAAATAAGATATGAATAATCAAATCCCAAGTATAAATATAACAAATAAATCAAGTGTAAGACTAAATACAAAAGTTCACAACTGAAGTACATGATATGAATAATCAAGACCTAAATGTAAAGAAAATGTAATAATATTATGGCAACTGATAATCAAACAAAAAATAAATAAACAAAAATAAAAAAACAAATAAAAACACAACAAAACACAAATAAAGACAAAAAAATATAATATAACAAAAACAAACAAAGTGAACAAAATAATCAAAATAAGTAAACAATCCAAATTAAATAAAAATGTAGTAAGAAAACTACTATAAACACAAAAAAACAAATAAATGACAAGACACAAACAATGGTTAATCACAATGTTAATGCAAATAGAAAATAAATTGTTCATGTATGTGTAATAAAGGTGTTACTATTGGTGATAGGGTGACCCCTAAGCTAGGTAGTAATGACACAAGTATCACAATAGAAAAAAAGTTAGCACATGGTTTCTCCTAGGATATAAGGAAACATAACATGAACAATATAAACAAAAATTTCCTCTATATCATAGGAAATAACAACAAAATGAGATGACAAAAAACATGGGAGGGAGTAAAAGAAAAGGAAGAGGTAGCCAAGTTGATTCTAGATGCACTAGGCAAGTGGACACTACCTACATAGTTCTTATTATAGTGTCAATTTTCACCCTTGGAGAGGGTTCTACAATCTCTCTCAAATTGAGCTACACTATGGGAATAAAGCTAGGCTGTGGGTCACCTATAGTGGGGTTGAGCCTCTGAAGAAGGCCATATTCCTCTTGATGGATCACCTATAATAATGTTTGCATTGAGAAAAGAGTTAGAAATGGGAAATAGGGATCCTAAGAAATCTAAAAGGGTGATGCCCTAAATTTAAATGATAACTTACATAAGCATGAAGTGAAAACTAAGGAAGCATAAGATAATGCTAGCTCACACAATATCACAAAACTTAGCTAGTTTCATAAGTCTTTCATAATCTAGGTTTAGGAAGAAATTAATGAAGGAAAAGAATAGTTCTAAGACTTACTAAGAGATTACATCAATGACAGAAAGAACACTAACTTATAATTGTAACTAACTTGAAGACTCCTTAGAAATGAGCAAGAAAGAAGGATAATGGGCATGGAATATTCTCTTTCACAATGCCATCATGTATAATATTTGACACACATAATTCATAGGGGAGATATAGGTAAATAAAGTCTTTATTTATTAAAGAGGTATTTCATATAAATTTTAACATGGTCTAGCCTTATCAAATGAGAATCTATACTCTTACATAATTGTGAGAGAATTTCCTATCAAAAGTGAGAGATATTTTCTTCTAAAACCTAAGAGAGAGTGATAATGTGCCAAAAAATGAATGATATAGAGAAAGGGGAGAGAGAGGGGGGAGAATGTCATCTGAGATCATTTAATGAGCTACCACCATCTTTCAATAAATGCTCTACCATATTTTTAATCAAATTAGGGTTAATACACCATAGGAAAAATAGCCTTCCTTTGCTCCAATAGTCCCTGAATCTTCTCATTAGCTAATAAAATTCTCTAGGAGAGAAGAAAGTATCTTAAGATAATGAGTCATGATCCTTATATGAAAAAAAACCATTAGGCACCCTAAAAATATATTAAATTCTCCTATTGCTTTCTCTAAACACCAGATCTCCATATTGGGACTCTATGCTATCTTCCACTTGTGTTCATTATGAGGACAAATTCCTCATATCCATGGACTTTATAGAGTCATAATTAAGTCTTCTTTTAGCAATGGTAAGTACCTATTTTTTAAAGATATGACCATGTTGATAGATAAGACACTCCTTTATTAATCACAAACCTACCCCTATCACCATATCTAATCACTGATCTTACTATAGATTGAAAACCAATCCAATTATTAGTTTTTATATAGTCAACATGTTAAAGAATAGATTAAAAAATTTATAACTTATTTCTTGAACAATATTAGGTCTAAACAAACCTATTCTAATTTTTAAATTTGTGGAAGCCAGGGAATTATTACACACTATGTTGAAAACACAAGAGAACTGAGTCCACATGCTCTGGATCCTCCAACAGAGGTCTCGACCAAGCTTCAATTGTATTTTTTTAAAAATTGGCCCTAGTTTGACCTAAGTCAAATTTGCTCTCCATTAAAATCCCTTAGCTTTCAACTTTAAATTTGGACCATGGATCTTGATATGGGCTTCTCATAATTTGCCAATTGTTAGCTCTTAATTTGTTTTGTAAGATCTTACTAAACTTTTAGTTTCATGCAGATCATTGATCTATTTTTGTATGAATGAATGTGAGCCATTTATATTTTGATAGATTGATGTGGTTGAGACACTTGGTAGCTTCTCATTTATATTTGAGAATCATTGAGTTGTTAAATTGATGTTCACCATTGATATGATTTGTATGAGTCAAGGTGTACTATTGATCTACCTAGACCTACTAACATTATTAGTCAATATGTACCATCATATTTCTAATCAAGTACTAGAGATATTGATACTTGTCATCAATATATTTATGATAACTTTTTGACTTGAAGCTCACCATTAATATTTGATACATGATCAAATGTGTGGTTGGATCTTTGAGACCCACTAGCTCATTATATTTCTAACTCACTATTGGATATTGAATGTAACTTCTAAAATTTAGATAGTTGTCAACTCTACATTTAACTTAGGAAAATTTAAATTCAAATTATTATTTCATGGATCTTAAACTTGACATCACCATGCACATTTCACTCTGCATGTATAAATTTTAAGCTTTATAACTTGATATAGACAACTCATCAAGTTATGAAATTTGTAGAGGATGATCTAGGAATGAAATACATCATTTCCATGTGATCCTTTAGGTTTGAGAGGCTTCTTGAGAATAATTATAAAATGTACAATCAAGTTTTCCATTTTATATTTACATGATGTTTGATGATGATCTAGTTCTCCTAGACTTATTCTTGAAATATTGTCCCTTTAGAATGCTCTAATGAAATTCTAAGACTTTGTACAATCTGTTTGATGATCTTGAATGCTTGAAACACTATGAAAATTTGATGGTCTTCTTTACTTTATATCTCTAGACTTATTTCAAGAATTCCTTCTCAAAGATAAAAAACACACTCTAAGCTTGGTTAAAGTGTTTCAAAAGCTTTTTAAGTGACATTTGATCTTCTTATTCATTATTTGGTCACCCACTCAATCAATAAATTTGTTCACCTTGTTATCTCTATCTTGTAACTTCCAAAAATTTATCTGCTAGGAAAATATATGTATGTGGGACAAAATTGGCCAACATTTCTAGCAACATCATATGATTTCATGTTGATCCATTCAGTACATAGAGTCATAGTATTTTCTCTCAATTGATGTGAAACTAACTCAAGGTTGATCCTTTTTGAAACCTCCTCATGAATCAAAAGGTAAAAGAGATAAAAATAAACAATTGTGTCTAAGGAAATTATTGAGATGGAAACACACAACTAAAATGAAATGTGCTCAATGTACTTAGAGGAAAGCATATAAAACTACTCTAATATATTACAGTATCATAAAATATCTAAAAATTCTTCTAATAATAATGCTTTAAATGAATTCCATTGACTAGGATGGGTAATACCTCTCCATCTAGTTGAACAAGATAAAAAATTATTATGTTATTTGTATCCATGGATCAAATAAGGACCATTCTACAAGATATCAAACTTGGTATGGTTTCATAACTTTACCTTATTTGAGTTCCATTTAAGGACCAGGTCCCCTTCATTTATGTCTCTTGATATGGCTCTCTTATCAAAGGCTTTTTTGACTTGATATTGGTGTGACTCAAATGTCTTCATTACAAGGTCCCTAGTTTCTTCAAGCTCCATGAGATCTGTCATCCTCACATTCATAGGCTCATTCTCCATTAACTCAAGTTCATGGGCTAACTCCATGGTAAGAAATTCAAGAAAAATGGGTAATTTGGATTCCATTCTATATGAAAGGATAGATGGAGGATTTTTAATTGTAGCTTTAGGAGTCACTTTATCATTCCATAGGTCTGTCCTTAGTTTTGTATGTTATGTTCTTTGATTCTCTTCCATGGTCCTCTTGATAATCCTTATCAAGTTATTATTTGTGGAATCTACCAGTCCATTGACTTGGGGGTAGTAATTAGAGGATGTGTTGAGGTAGATTCCAATCTTAAGTTTCCATTCACTTGTCTTCATGCCCATAAATACAAAGGCATTATCTAAAATTATAGTAGATAGGACACCAAACCTAGACACTATGTTATCATAGAAGTCTAATATTACTACCTGATTAGATTATTTCAAGGAAATTGCTTCACCCACCTAGTTAAGTATTTTGTTAAAGTGACCACCCATTTATGTCCTACACTTTAAGGTGTATTTATCATTCCTATGAATTCTAACCCCTATTTCATAAAGGGTTGCTCCACTTGAATTAGGTTGAGTGGAAGAGCCGCTAATTTTTCCTTTCCTACAAAGATATCACACTATTGGCATTTTATAACCCATGTATATGAATCTATGAAAAGGTTAGGCCAGTAATAACAAACTCTCATTACCTTTTCTCCTATAGTTCTTGGATCAAAATTGCCTCCTATAGGTCCATCATAAAACTACTCCAAGAGCTTTGTCACTTGATTTTCATCATTGTACCTAAGAAGTACCCCATTAAGGTCCTTTTTTAAAATAAAACCATCAAATAATGCATAATTTATGGATTGAAGTCTTAAATACCTTATTTTTTCTCTATCCAAACCTTGAGATCATTTTCCTATCATCAAGAAATGTGTCATGTCTTGGAGCCAATTTTTATTAAGTGGAGGTGCATCTACCTGTGGGTCATCTTGAGCTACCACAACAAATTCTTTATATTCTTTAATATCATCCACCGTATGCTCACACAATACTTTTTCTCCTACCAAATTGGTGACTTTGATCTCCACAATTTACTCCATGACCTAGGTAATCCATCCTTCTCTTTTATCATTCAAATCCTTATTAAGGAAGACGTCCCTAACTCCAAGATGAGACGCCATAAGATAAATATTGATATTGGAAATAATTGGTCTAAATTTTTTTTAGGCTCATTAAATATACAAGAACCTAATTTTATATAAAATTATACCTTACCTCATATCCCTCTAGCCTTTGAATATAAAAGGCAATTGGTTAATCTAGTCCATCACCATTCTTCTACATCAACATAACTAATATATTATTAGTATTGGCAAAGGTGTACAATATAAAATATTTTGAGAAGTTAGGATTCATGACTAAGGGTGCTTGGTAAATATCTTTCTTTATTGCCTTAAATTCTTCTTTACCTTCATTTTACCAAGAAAGAAATTGGCTCTTCCTTATCATGGTAGTGATGGGTTTGACCAAGTTTCCAAAACTAGGTAGAAACCTTCTCACAAAGTTTATTTTTCCAAATAAGCTATGGATTCCTTTCTTGTGCTTGGGTAAAGATAATTCCAAGATAACACTTATTTTATCATGGTCAATGGATAGTCCTTCCTTTGAAATAAGATGACCCAAAGGTTTTCCTTCATGAATTGTGAACACACACTTCTTGGGATTTAAATAGATTCTATACTCTCTACATCTTTCGAAGATCAACCTTAGATGGTCCATGCACTCACTAGCCCTCTTGGATAAAATTGTGATGTCATCCAAGTAGACTAGTACCATTTGATTCAACAACCCTTAAAAATACGTGTCCTTGATTCTTTGGAAAGTTACTCCAGCATTTCACAATCCAAAAGGCTTCTTTTAGTAGGAATATGTGCCCCACTTTGTAGTGAAGGTAGTCTTATACATATATTCTTCTCTCACTAGTACATGGTTGTAACCTAAATATCCATCCAAAAGAGAGAAGCATTATGAACCAAAAACTATGTGAAAAATTTGATCCATGGATGGCAAGATATAGTGATCTCTGAAAGAGACCTTATTTAGATCCCTAAAGTCAACACACAATATAATTTACACACTTTTCTTCCTTATAGGTTCTAAATTAGATACCCATGAGGAGTGCTTAATGGGAAACTTAATCTTGGATTCAATTAATTTGGTCAATTATTTCCTCATAATCTCTTCAATTTTAGGTTTTATAGGCTTGGAATTAGCCTCTAGTTCTATAATGTGTTGGGCCAGCTTGGCCAAGTAAAGATGTCTACATATTCTTTACGAATTTATATGAAAGCATGCATCTCAGCTTTAGTGCTTACCTTTCCAATCTTGAAGAGCTTGTCTTTAAAATATAATGACTCTTTCATATTTCTCTTCATTGGTTGACATCGTTGCCTTGTCTTTTCTCATATGATATCCTTCATAAAAGAGACCTTCAAGAGTAACAAGTCCCTTAAGAAGCTTGTTAGATCTCAATTGAACTATTTTCTCCTCATACTAATGCTAAAACATTAACTAGTTTATGGATGAAAAATTTACTTCCTACTGCAATAAATAATCAATTCACTTGTCATTCTAAAATACCTACCAATGGGCTTTATTATCTGGCATTGATTGTCTCATCACCACTTTGACATTTTGCTACACCTTGGTCTTTTTTAACTCATTGGGGATATCAAATTGAGCTCGCATAATAGTCAACCTATCAACATGTCCATTCTAGTTCCTTGGCATCACTTGGCTACTAGAGGCCTCAAAATATTTAATTAGGTCCCACACTCTATGTTTGTAAGACTTCATTAAGGGATTCTTGGTGATATTTTATCCTCTAACTTGGTGTATTATTAACTCACTATCCCCATAATCTTGTAATTATTTAATCCCTCTCCTGTTATACAATTTAAGGTCATGAATAAGACCCTCATATTCTAATACATTATGAGAGTAAATAAACTGGAACATGCAAGAAGAGAAATACTTGTCATTTGAGGGGGATACCAAAATTGCACCTATACCCACTCCATGTTTACTCCTTAAACCATCAAAGAACAATTTCCACAAGCCACTAAGATCTTCTTGAAGCCCAATGAGGGATGGCATGGAATCATTCTCTTATTTTAAGTAATAAACACCCATGCCCCTCTCGTTAACTCCTTCTAAGAGATTAAATAGATGATTATCATTATATAGTTCATCTAAGAACATGTCTAGTATCTCCTCAAGGCAAGTGTTTAATTCTTGACCAACCATATGTTTATCCTCATCAAGAATGGTGTAATTGAGTTTATGTTATCTTGTCCATAAGGATCTATGTGGAATTATGCAATGGTCTAAGCCTTAATAGATACCTTGCTTCCATATATTGTTTTGAATGTCATGTATGACCAATTTATTACAAGATAACCTCTAATATTTGTAATGAATTATCTAGATATTCATAGTGAAAAATGAAGAGACACATCAAGGATAAACATATCTTGAACCACTAAGACACTAGTACAAGCATGCAGTGTCAATTTGACATCCTTGATGATACTAGATGGCTTGGTGGAATATCCATCTAATTACAACACTCCTTTAGATTAGGGCTCATACTTTAGACCAAGTTGTCCTGCTATAGACTTTGTCATTACTAAGGTAAGATCCCCACTATCTACTAAGAAATTATGAACTAAAGAGTCACCAATGATTAATAAAATTTAGAAGGTAAGATGTTTGACCACCTTACTTGGTTGCCTTTCATTTGGTCCTTTGGTTACATTGGTGAGAACCACATTTTCCTTGACTAGTGATTTCTCAAAAACATTGATTCTTGATAACCCTTCTTAGAGGATGTCTACCTAACTAGGCATGGATATCATATCCCACATTGGCACACTCACATTAGGCCTTTTCATTTGTTCCACAATGTTAATGGGTGAACCACCAACCTTTGGTTGTGTTTTAGGAGCCACAATTGTACTTTGAATTTATGATTTTTGGGGAATAATGGTATTCCCCTAATTTTGATTCTTTAGAGCTATTAGAACCTTTGGAACAATAATAGGTTGGTTTGGTTTTGATATTAAATGAGTAATGGTAGGTGGATCTTTGAATACTTCCTAATTACCATCAATTTTCCTTTTTCTAAACCTTATATTTGTTATTACTAAGATGTGTTCCTGGCTAGAGATACCCTATTTATTAAGTAAATAACACTCTTCTTGTTCATAATTCACCATTGTTACACCCAATTGGCTTGGTCCTCGATGAGGGATTTGATATTATTAAGCCTCTTCTAGTTTTATCATCATTGGTACCTCTATGTACTAAGCTATAAGAGCTTGATTGTACCCATAATTAGTATCTTACTATCATTGATCATTGAAAAACTGGTTGAAGTTAATGTTTAGGACAATAAATTTCCCAAAAAACTAATTCCAAGGCATAGTATCCTAAGTTTATTGAGCAACATTGTTTTGAATAGGGACCAAGGTGTTAGAAATGCTTGCAAAATTTGGATTATAGTTGTTTTGGGGAACATAGTTAGGTTTCCCTTGTCTTTGCATTTGACCTTGGCCTTGGCCTTGGAGGTTTCCTTTGTAGGGTGGCATATTTTCTTGATAATATTATTTCTAAGGTTGATATGATGATTGGTAAGGCCTATTGAAATATTTATCCCTCTTAACATTCACTAGTTCATTTTTCAAGGATTGGAACATTCTCTTAAGCTCTTGAAAGTTATTTTGTTCTTAGGAATCACTAGATTGGTTGGTGGTACCTTTTATTGCTTAGATGAGGGTATAGAAATAATTTTAGGCATAGCATGAATGACATAAAGGGGAAGAATAAAAATAATGGGTACTTTTATCTCATAGAATAAAGGCATTAGTGGTCTAGGTGTAAGCATGTCATCCTACTCCAGATAATTTCTACTTTGATTTCCACCTCATATGCATTTGGCAATATGTTTCCTACCATGGACTAGATCATTACTGCAATGTCACTATTTAGGGCCTTCAAATAGTATATAAAGGTAAAGTTAGGAGTAGGCCTAATAGAGACTGGGATCTTATTCTAAATATTTTTAAACCTTGTGTTGAATTCGTGCATGACTTCATGAGGGGCTTATTTAATTATGGTTAATTTCTCTACAAGTGATAAATGGTCACTTTTTTATTTATATCTCTTACACAATGCATCTCGTAATTGGTCCCATGATGTAATAGAGTTAGAAGCAATGACTTCATATTAGTCTAGTGCTTTCCCTTTGAAAGAGATGGCTAATAACTTAATTTCTAATTTTTCCTCATTGATATCATGAATGTTGTAGAAGTTAGGTATATCGATGAGGTGTTTAAAAGGGGTTGTAGTTTGGTCTCTAGTGAAATAAGGGACACTTTTAAGAGTTGCTATTGGAATAGGATCATAATGAGGGAGGTCCATATGACTTTGACCATTAAAGGAGGCCATGAAAGGGAAAATTCTTGGGGCTACCATGGCAATGAAAGGGGTTAACAAAGATCTTCTTGTAGGGGTAGGCCTTGAAATTGACATAGGAATAAAGTTGCCCTTATATGGTTATGTATTAGAAAATATTAATCTCTTTATTGAAATTAAAGGAAATTAAATGAATTCAAAGGGAATACATCTATAATTTGACCTTGTAATCACCTTTGGAATGAGATGTAGTCATTAATTTGCTACTAGAATGTTTAAACTTCTTTTGGAATCACTAGATGTTCTTGCTTGGAAGCTATAAATACTAAAAATTGATCAAACCAACATCAAAATTTGACCAATCTTCTTAAACTAAGTCCAATTAGGCATGCTAAAAACTATTGTAACATCAATTTTTAGCATTAGAGAGGGTTCTTTAGGATCTCTCTAATTTAGATACACTATGGGAATAACCCTAGGCTATGGGTAACCCTTGGTGGGATTTAACCTTTAGAGAAGGATAGCTTCCTCTTAATGGATCACCTATACTAATGTTTGCATTGGGAAAAGGGTTAGAAAGGGGAAATAGGGATTCTAAGAAAGCTATAAGGGTGATGCACCAAATTTAAATAAGAACTCACATAAGAATGAAGTCAACACTAAGAAAGTATAAGACAATGCTATCTCACACAATATCAGAAAACATAGCTAGTTGCATAAGTGTTTCATAAGCTAAGTTTAGGAAGTAATGAATGAAGGCAAATAAGAGTTCTAAGACTCACTGAGAGCTTGCATCAATGACATAAATAAAACTAACTTAGATCTAGAACTAATTAAAGACACCTTAGAAATGAGCAAAAAATAAGGACAATGGGCATGGAAGATTCTCCTTCATAATGGCATCATGCACAAGCTTTGCCACACACAATTCAGAGGAGAGAGATAGGCAAAACAAGTCTTTATTACTTTAAGAGGTCTTTCATAAATTTTTTGACAAGGTCTAGCCTTATCAAGTGAGAGTCTATACTCTTACATTATTGAGAGATAATTTCCTATCAAAAGTGAGAGAGAGATTTTCTTCTAAAAACTGAGAGAGATCAACAATGCACCAAAAAATGAAAGATACATAAAAAGGGGAGAGATGGGGGGAGCACACCATCTGAGATCATTAAATGAGATGCCACTATATTTCAATGAATGTTACACCATTTTTTAATCAAATTAGGTTTAATAAAACATAGAAGAAATAGCCTTCCTTTGCTTTAATAGTCCCTGAATCTTCTCATTAACTGAGAAAATGCACTAGGAGACAAGAAAGTGTCTTAAGATGATGAGTCATGATGCCTCTTTGAATAAAAAAATTTAAACACCTTAAAAATCTATTAAATTCTTTTGTTTCTTTCTCTAGACACTAGATCTCCATCTTAGGACTTTATGACATCCTCCACTTGCATTCATTATGATGACAAAGTCCTCATATCCATGGACTTAATACATACAAGCTTAAATCTACTTTTAGTGGTAGTAGGTACCTATTTTTTGAAGCTATGACCATGTCAATAGACAAAACACTAATTTATTGATTAAAAACCTACCCTTATCACCATATCTAAACACTGATCCTACTATAGATTGAAAACCAATCCAATTATTAGTTTTATTATAATCAATATATCAATGAATAACTTATAGACTTGATAACTTATTTCCTAAACCATATTAGGTTTGAAAAAACCTATTCCACTTCTAAAACTTATGAAAGCTAAGGAATTATTACACATGACATTGAAAACACAAAATAATTGAGTCCACATTCTATGTATCCTCCAATAAAGTTCTTGAATGATTTATAATGACATTCTTTTAAATATTGGCCCCGGTTTAACCTAAGTCAAATTTTCTCTTCATTAAAGTCCCGTAGCTTTTGACTTTAAAAGTTGACCATCTATCTTGATCTAGGATTCTCATAGTGTGCCAATGATCAGATCTTCATTTGTTTTACAAGATCATTCTAACCTTTTGACCTAACATGTATCATTTATCTTTCTATACAAATGAACATGAGCCATAGATCTTATGATAGATTAACATAGTTGGACACTTAAAATATTCTCATTTGTCTTAGAGATTCATTTACTTGTTGACTTGATGTTCAACATTGATATACTTTATATGATTGAACATGTATAGTTGATTTACTTATACCCACTAACTTTGTCAATTGACATGTATCGTTAGATATCTGATTAGGTACCATAGATCTTGACAATTGTTAGCGGCATGTTTATGGTAAATTTTTGATTTGATACTCAATATTGATCTTTGACGCATGATTAAATGTGTGTTGTTAGATATTTGGGACCACTATCTTATTAAATTTCCTACTTTCCATTGGATCTTGACCTTAGATTCCAAGATTTGGACACTTGTCAACTCCACATTTAGCCTAGGAACATTTGAATTTAAAGGATTCCTACATATGTTTCATTCTGCAAGTCTAACTTTAAATATTTATAACTTGAGATAGATAACTCATAAAGTTATGAATTTTAAAGAGGATTATTTAGGCATGAAATAAATCATGTCCATGTGATCTTTTGGGCTTGATAGGCTTCTTAAGCATATTTATAAAATGTATATTCTAGCTGACTAGTCTATTTGTACATGACATTTGATGATGTGCTAGTTCTCCTAAACTTATGCTTGAATTATATATCACTTTAGAAGAATTAAATGAACTTCTAAGACTTTTTGAAATAAATTTCATGCTCTTTAATGATTTAAACACTATGAAAACCTACTAGTCTTATTTACTTTGCAACTTTAGACTTATTTCAAGACTTGCTTCTCAACAAAACACACTTTAAGCTTGATTAAAGTGTTTCAAAATCTTTGTAAGTGATATTTGATCTTTTTATTCATTATTTGGTCACCCAATCAATTAGGAACTCTATTGATCTTGTTAGATCCATCCTAAAACTTTTATAAATTGATCTACTAGGCAAAT
Source organism: Torreya grandis (assembly GCA_037957365.1). Taxonomy (NCBI): domain Eukaryota; kingdom Viridiplantae; phylum Streptophyta; class Pinopsida; order Cupressales; family Taxaceae; genus Torreya; species Torreya grandis. The sequence continues at coordinate 1,463,492 of JARHVA010002439.1, forward strand.
TTCTATATGTGGGCTAAAATTAGCTGATAGTTATAAGGACACAAGATCCAATGTGAACTTTAGGCCAAATGTAGTTCTCCTAGGATATGGAATATATGAAAATTGATGATAAGAAAACATGATAAATGTGTAGAGGAAACTATGATTAGTTTCATAAAATGGTGAGTGCATGGGAGAATGGTGATGACGTTTCACCATCATGAAAATGTCAACACAAACAAATCACACAAGTGTGTGAGTATGGTTTAGGTTAAAACCACACTAATATTCAAGAGACAAGTATTAATAAATGAACTAAAATGGCAATTTAGAGTGTCTAATACATCTATGTTTAATAAAGAGAATGAGATCACAAAATGGTGAGAGCATAGAAATAAAGAGTACTCTCAAAATGAAAAGAGAGTAAGATGAATCCAAGTGGTCATTAATATATCAAATTCAAATACATAATGTACACTATATAAACTCAAAAATTGATGAGAGGATATGGCTTAAGGCCAATAAGGATGGTGAAACTAAATGGCAAGTGGTTACTCATGATGTAGTTAGGGGCCCCATGATCCTTAAGGAAAAGAAATGGTCAAAAAAGAAAGGAAGGTATGGCTAAGATAACTTGAGATACCCCATGTATCTAGGTGCTACCTACATAGTTTGTGTATACCTAATGACAATGTATTTATCCTAGAAATGGGAGGAAAAAAACCAAAGTGGTCTAGAAATGAACTGAACAAAGAATATGGCCCATCCCAAAAAATTTGATGGCTTTATATCTCTCATGGAAATTCTAAGAAAATTTTCTTGATTTTGTGATTTTTAGGATTTAGTAGAGCTTTGATAAATGTTTATGGGTTTTTAAAACCTTTTTAAATGTTTTTGAAAATTTTAAAGTGTCTAAACTCAATCAATAATTATGAGACAGAATAATCTAACTCATAAAATGGAGAGAGCATTCAAACTTAAATTGATCATAAAATGGTGAGAGTATGGCAAAGGGATATCTGAGCTAACCTCAACATGAATTTATTACTACCTACATACTCCCATTAAGATCTCAATTAGCTATACTTATGCCTACACAAAAGGAATCTAATTAAGTATGAGTAAGTTTTAGGTAAAATAAAAATGGTGAGGCAAATGATAATATTAATGGCAAGGTGATGCAACAATGCATGGTAAAGGTATTGTTCCTAATTTCCCATAGGAATTTATAATTAAGAAACAATGTAAAAGGGTCACTGGTACTAATTTTCCCATAGGTAGTTATAATTAGTAGCATAAGGTGTAAATCAAATTTTTGTAAAAGAAATTATAATCTATGACACCAGGCAAGTGTAATAACAAATGAAAGATGTAATTACTAGATGTACTGCTATATTATTTTCATATACTAACATTCAACCATGTAATTATGAAACACTTATTGTAATTGAATCTATCATCAATAACTTACATGATATCTATAAAATTTTGGGTGGTATCTTCTATTTGATCAATATTATCTTACATCAAAATGTGAACATTATAGATATCACTAATTAACATGCTTTGGCTAAAGGGGTATACATTTTAATTACATATCCCAATTCATCTATTTATTTCCCTATTGATGGAGCTATCTCAATGAGAAATGTGTTATAAATAGCCCTTATGTTGAGGTTATGATCTAGGTTGAGATAGTTTTGGTATGTTTGGTGTACCTATTTTATTTGTTCATCCATAATACCTTTTCATTTCACAAGTGCATATTAGTCTTCTTGTGGAGTTTGGACCAAATCTTGGTTATAAATAATATATTCGTATTTGAATGATTAAATTCATAAAACATTACTATGAGTCCTGATCAACCTACTTATACTTTCTTGTGAGAATTTTGATGAAAATTTGGCACCTACTTTAAGAACTCTAACTAGCACTTCATCTTTATGTTCCAAAAAATGATGTTCAAACAAGTATGGATTATAGTTAGTTTGTGTGGGATTCATAACTAAATAAGTATCTTTTGCTATTTTTTTTTCAAGTTTAGGCATCATTTGAGGAAGGTATTATTGCATTTTCTCTTACTCTTGGCCTAGATAAGGAGGCAAAGTTACCAGATACTATGATATATAGTTATTCCTTTATTCATTGTATGAAATGTTATAAGATGGATAAGGAACCATCTCATAAGTGACATGTCATATGACTTTTGAAAAAAAGGGTCACTAGTCACAAAGTTCCTGTAGACAAGATTATACATAATCCCATTATGTGTGTAGTGAGGAAAGTTTAGATCCATGGATAGATTACATGACAAAGAAAGGGTCGAAAGGTAATGAATTATTGAGATCTAAAACAAGAACTTTGGCTCTGTAAAAGAGACACAAAGGGAAAAAACTAAAATAGACAAGGGTAGAATAAATAAAAAGAAAAACTAGTCTAAAAATTTGATACTAATTTTCCCAAAGGAGGTTATAATCAACACCAAAAGTAACACAAAGGTTCAAACTCATTTATGGCTAGAGTAACCATTTTCCCACATGCAATTATAATCATTCATAAGAGTCTCTAAACAAAGTAGTACAATTGTGAACTAGGGTCAAGAGATATAAATTATTTTCCCAAAGGTGGTTATAATCATACTAAAACAAGGCTAGACATAGAAACACAAAACTCTAACAATAACTAAAAATCAAACTAAATTAAGTAAATTGGCTCAGATGATACTCAATTATTGGCTCACTCTAAGACTCAAAGTTTGAATAATGAAAACTATTAGAACAAAGGGACTACGACACTCAAAAGATTGGAACAAAAAATTTAAACAAAGTACATGACAAAAACATGGCTCAAAAGTATGCTCTAAACAAGGTGCAAAGAAAATAAGAAGTGTTAGGTCTAGACAAGGGGTATTTATACCAAATATGAAACCAACCCAAGTAACATAATCCAAACACAAAAGGCAAACAACCTAAGCCAAAATTACATGAGGCTTTGATTTGAACTTTATTAGTTTAATATTTTTACTTCAAAATAATGAGACTTATATTTAATGTAAACAATACTCAAATGTTCTAAGGTAAAAGGTTAGAGTTAAAAATGGGTAGAATAACTATGCATTTGAAATAAGAGATGTATAATAAAGGTTTAAAACTTGGTTCAAAAGTGACAAGAGATGGTAATAAATATAATAGCATAATGATGTGATTTCAAAAAAATGACATGGTGAAATATTTTGGACTAGAATATCAAATGCAAAAGTTTAAAATGAATTTAGAAGTGTAATGACACCTCGTGTAAATAAGAGACACACAAATGATTTTTGAACAAACTTGCAAGGTATAAGGTGATACATAAATGGATAGAGTAACACCTCTTAGGAAAAAGGGGTGTACAAGAAAATATAAATGTTTTTGAACTTGTTCTAACATATTATGGAAAAAAAATAGTTTTAACTCAAAACAATTCAAGCAAAAAGGAAAAGACTCAAAAACACCTACGTGTATCATCCTAATCCTAAAAAATGACAAGGTGGCTTCGTATTGTCAAATTTCATATATATACTCCTTATTGAGAGGAAATAATTGTTAATCCAAAAATTTAAATGAACATAAAAATTAGGGTTTTTAATCTACCTCTTCTCTTAATAATTTATACGGTGACATGGAACTTTAGGCTACTTGCCCTACATTAATAATGTATCTATGACAATTGGGGTTGTCTAAAAGCTATCAAGGTTCATACATTCTAAATGGTCCCATATATGTGGTTACCACTAAGGAACACCATATCATTTGGATACATGTTAACCATATTATTATGAAAAGGTATTGTCCTTTTCAAAACCACTACATCTTTCAATTGCTCAATGTAGTGCAATGTCTAAGTTAAACCTATGTTCCAAAGTGGTCTCTTACTAATCGATCTTGTTTAACTCCTCAAACAATTGTTGTAGTAAGTCAACCTAAATTCTTATACCCCTACTATGGAGTGGGTTTGAAATGATGCTAGGAGATGAATTCTTGGGTTGATGCTTCCCTATAGAACTCATAGGGAGGCTATGAACTCCTTCCCACAAGCTAATATGCATGAAATAAAAATTGTAGGACTTTAGGGTCATTTTAGGGTCACCCAAATCATTCATACCTTAGGGTGTTCCTTATAAAATTTCCTTCCATGCATAGGGAAAAGCTATAAAAGTAATAAGTGAAGTTTTTTTTATCACCCAAGTTCACTAAAGGGGATGGGGGGAGAGAATACACACTTAAATTGGTTTATGAAATAATCACACATCAACAATCAAATAAGTAAAATCTATTATGATCACTTAACTAGAGTGTGATTTAATTTTTAGATAATAAAAAAAAATATGATATGAAGTTTATCCCCTTGGTGTTGTTTGAGTTTTTAACTTTGAAAAAAAAATCAAATGATTTTTAAACACCAAATGTAAATATGATTTGAATCTTAAAATGTTAAAAACATCTTTGCTTGGTCTTTGTGTCCTAAAAACTTTCTAGGTTTTCCTTGTTATTATAATCTAAAAGAAAATGAGTAAATGAATTTTGAAATTTAGATCTTGGTTTCCTTATGTCTTTCACACAGTGTAGTGCCCCAAATATACAAATTAAAACCACAATTTTTTTAAAACTGCAACTAGTTATTATAAAATGACAACTACCTAAAAGATAAATTATTAGTGCAAAATTGCACTATGTAATGAAATAAAGCAACCAGAATTGCAAAACCAAAACTAGAAACACAAAATTACAATTATGACTTGAAGAAATGCAATTGGCAATGCAAAAGTGTAATTGGACTTGAAAAAACACAACTAGACATGCAAAAATGCAAGTGATAATGTAAAAACACAAATGAGCATGCAAAAAATGCAAATAACAAGGCAATAATGAAATTAGGCATGCAAAAATGCAACTAAACATGCAAAAACACAATTGGGCATGCAAAAATGGAACTAGCATGCAAAAAGCACTTATGCATGTAAACCACACCTAGGGATGTAAAAACATAATTGAGCATTTAAAAATGTAACTAAGGGTTAAAATAATCTAATTGATCATGCAAAAATGCAACTAAGCATTACAATAACATGATTAGGAGTTACAATAACATAACTACATAGATCAAAAGCAAAATTTCCTTTGTAACATCCATGAGCTTTAATTTTTCACTTTTTGGTCAACAAGTTAAGATTTTGACATGAAAAATGTTATAAAGATGTCCAAAAATGCCATGGTAAGAAATTTTTAGGGTTCAACTCCCACCAGGCATGCCATTTATGTAGATTAAGAGTTTGAAGAGGAAACAAACATGTAGATTAGTCTCTTGTTAGCTCAAAATAAGAAAACATGAGAAAAACAATGCCCTAAGACTAAGGGTAAGCATAACACAATAAGCAAATGTAAAAAAAAAGAATGAATACAATACAAATTCTTACCTCCCTTTTCAAACATTGTGCTTACTTTTTGGCATAATAATGTTTATGCTGATCTTATGATGATTTTAGTCTCTTAACAATGTTCATCCATGGAAGTAGCATCTCTCCAATGTCACTTGTCACTTTGTGTTTAAGTTTGGCATAATTTTTCCATAATAACATTGATCTTAAAAACATAAAAAATGTATTATTATAGAATAACCTTACACAAAAAATCATATGGATCAATGGTGTGGGCACTTGTATTTATATCTTAGATAACTAACTATAACCATGGGTGGGTTAAGTTAAATTATAACTTGGGTTGAGTCAAAATTTATCTTGGTTAGGTCATTCTAACTCTATGAGGGTTAAAGGCACTCATGAAATATTGACACCTCTATTTCTCATATTTGTGAGGCATGAAAAATCACTTTATATATTTGTGAGATGTGAGTCATATTTTTTAATATTTATGAGATAAAAATTTCTTTATTAACTCATTTACTCTTTGACTTCATTTTTATCACAAATTCCTTTTTAGGAAATTAAACTCTCTAATTTAATTTGGATCTTGTGTTTAGGTAATTTGATTAGGATTTGTAGTATAATTAATCTTTATTAGTTATTTTTAGATTTTATAAATTGATTTGAATGTCACGAATTTAAATATTTATATGCCAAAAGTTCCAAATTACTAAATCATAATTTGACTAGGGTTAGAACTGAACTAGGTTAGTAATGCATATGGGGTAATACACTATTTAATCTAGCCTCATCATGTTTCTGATAATTAAATCGTTTGTATGGATAAAATTAGGAAATTTAGGTGATTTATAAGTTTAAAATATGTCATTTACTATAAATTCAACTAAATTTTAATTTAGGAATGGAAGTGGCCAAAATTAGGTGTCTACACAAACTTCTTAATGGTGATTCATAAAGTTAAAGGCCTTAATTGATAAAAAGAACCCATGAATTTGGAGTGAATATACCATATCACCATCCCCTAATGGAACATATCCCCATGCATATTCTTAGTTTACTTCTCATGTAATAAATTTGACCTTAATGAGCTTTATAGGCCTGTTAAGAAGATCAAGATGATTGTTTTGAGCCAAAAACGATCCAAATGCTTTTTTTGGTTAAAATATTTTCTATGAGGTTTTATACACCTTCCATAAAGTCGCAAAACATTTATCCAATCTCTTAATTCCCTCAAAATTTCTAAAACATGTTTTTATCTATAGCAAGGGTTTGCAAGTATTATGATGGTTATATCCTTAATGCACTTGCTTTGATGTTTCTTACTCATCTCAAAGAATCTAATCAATATGGAAACATTATTCATGGTCCCTTAAACCCTACACTCAAACATTAATTAAACTTAAATCCTACATTCTCCTTTCATGGTCATACTCATATACTTGACATAGTCAAGTTGAGCATTATGGCCATATAAAATGTCTAAATTGGTAGTTTGAGTGTGCCTTTTGAGACCCCATCCATATGTAACTTTTGCATACTCTTGTGACCCTTATATACACCTTCTTATTTATTACCAATCATCTAGAGCCTTCTAAACCATAATTCCATCTCATCCAAACCATATTTCTTATGCCAATCTTGTTCCCCTAGGTCTTGAGCCTGTAGGATAGGAGTGCCAAATTTAGACTAAAGCATCATACATAAAACTGTCCCATTTTGGGCACTCCCATTCATTTTCACTTTGAGACCCAGTGGCCATTTCCATTTAGTCCGTATCCTTAATTAGGTCAACTTAACACGAATAAATCTGACCTATGACCAATTATTCCCTAAAAAATCCCACTCAAAGTTCATTTACAAAAGGAGGTGACAAATCTTACAAATCAAGAAAGAATACAAATAAATCACTAAGGTAAACTTCCCTATTCTCTACATACAATCACCTAACACAACTACAAACATACTCAGACCCTCATACTAGTCCCTAACCACCTCCAACACTCTCAAATTAGCATTTTTTGCATTTGTGTCACACTATTACACAAAGAACCTTAGGTGGGAGAAATACATATGGCTTGATCCCTATTCAGATTATGGGTATGTAGGAAGCGTACCTGCATAAGTAGTGTGGATTACATGTTTACTGCATATTACACACTAACCCCCCCTTCCCAAGTGATTTAAACATAGTTTTATCAAGCATGATGGAGGGTTGGGGTTTCGAAGATTAAATCATCTCTATAGTGAGTTCTATTGATAATCAACACTCAAGATTTCATAGACAGGCTCACATAAGAATAACACAAAAACCCAAAAAGTTTAAGGTCTCTGTGACTAGTTTGGATAATATTGGTAGGAGTGGACAATAAAATTGGACACCAAAGTGTCATGTTTTTTATGCTCCTATCCTTTCATTGAATTAAATCTAGATTCATATTTATGATACTATCCTAGTCTTGCACAACTAGTTTCAACCTCTATATCATCTAGCTCAATCTAGTTTCAATCTAAGTTATATTTATCCTTATTTATTACTATTTTTAGAAAGGTAAAAAAGACAAATAAATTATACAAATTAGGATTGTATTTATTGAAATATTATTTACTAATTTATTAATCTATGACCTTAACTAAAATAAGAATAAAACTCCATTATTCCAAAAATAATTAAATCATTTGGTGAACCTGACTTACTTTGTTTGTGCACAAAAACCCTATAAACCCTACGAAAAATTCCTTGCTGATTTTTCTAGTAATTTTATATCTTTTAATTTCACAATTAATTTAAAAAAAGTTTTTACCATAGTAATTTTTCATTTATTTCAAACCCTAGTTGATTTCACTAAGTGCCTTTGCTCTTGAGGTATCACCTTACATATAAATTAGATTTTACATAAAATTAAAAAAATAGATCTTAATCATTTCAAAATATTTATTGAAAATAATGAGTCCATACTTGGTCCTATCATGTATATGAATGATGAAGTTTACTAAGTGTTAATACAAAGCTTCATTCATTTTTTTTCATGCTTACTTTTTATAATATGAGATGATATTAAGAAATTCATTGATAAACATGTTAAGATACCTCTTGCATAACCTCCTTGGAGCCTCTATCCCATATCAAGTCATGTTGCATGGTCCATTTTACTCTTCCCTAGGTCACTACCCATTACCAGAGATCCCAGTGGACACCCTTTATCCCTCCACCACCTTGACCTATCGATAACCTTCACTCTCCTCCCATAGCTACTACTATTCATATATGGACATTAGATAATATGGTTAGAGATATTACTTGATGTGCCAGCATACCTCCTACCCATCATTAGGAACCCCACCACCCTCATATTCCCTCCTATCTTAGGCCCAACCCACCTGCATAAGTAGATCCTCATAGGGCATATGATATTATTTATCAGTTATGAAACACATCAACTAAGATTTCCATGTTATAGATACTTCATAAAGTAAATGTATTCAAGGACATTATTTATCATGCACTCACTTAGACTTCTATGCCCATTGATTAAGATACTTATTATTTTTCATTAGTGGTCAACACATTAAAAACTGTAGAAGATGTTATTTCCTTTGACTATGAGGACATGCCTTCTTAGATAGTTATTGATCAAAATTTACAACTATTCATATAATCTCCATTCAAAACCAATGTAGTTAAGAGAGTTTTAGCTGATAGTGGTTCCAAACTAGATATATATAATATCATATTTTTACAAACCGTGGGAATAGATATGGATTCTATGGAGAAGTCATATAAGAACATTAGAGGGTTTTATGATATACCATGATAGACACCAAGCACCATTGCTTTAGATATCATGGTAGGGCCTGAAATCCTCTCTACATAGTCTTAAGACATGATAGGTCTTATTCATTATAACCTCTTACTTGGATGACCTTGGATACACATTATGGGCATAGTTCCTTCCACACTTTATCGATGTGTTAAACTCCTCCATGAGGGATACTTGTACACATGTCTAAAAGATAACCAACCATTCAAATATTATAGAATTATAGAGTTATCTTCAACTATTTTTATAGATGGGATACCTCATATCAAAATTTAGTTACCACCTCATTGCATTTCTCTTGACTAGATACATACATATGAAGTAGGAGAGACTATTACATCTCACACTCTTCCACTTATAGTTGTTTCTTTAGCTCTGAATACTCATCTAGTTATAGAATCTTTAGCCATTCTAACTAATCCATAAATGATGTTTCTTACACCTATTACATTTATGGAATCATCAATAATAGTTCTAGTAGTCTTAATTGATTCTACAGATATAACTCTTCTGGTAGTTACAATCACTTCACCAATTACACATAATCTCACAGCACCATCATCTTCTCCTACTAAGTTGATGAGACTCCCATATCATAGTTAACCCTCATGGTAAATTTTGAGTTACTATATATACATGATGTTGATACATATTTCCAAGCTACTTCAGATGATGATATGACACCCACACTGATAAATGATTATTTGTGTTGATTCAAATTTACACTAGTTGGCCCACAAGACTACCAAGATGACTCTAGAGATATCATCACACATATTAAATCACTCTTAGCATCTTTCAATACACTCTTAGGATATACTCTACATTCATGGCCATGGATAGATCACTTGACATATACAGGTCACATAGTTACCTTGATAGATATAGAGATAGTCATTTAGATTTAAGTAGACAACACATAATATCAGCCATAAATTATGCTATATATGTTACTTAATCATGGATTAATCACACTACCTATAGTATGAAATATATACATTAGCATGTTATCATGGTAGGATGGTGAAATATTTTGTCTCTTTCACAAAATCATAGGCCATGACATCGATTCATGTACAATTTTACAATAGAGATTGGATAAACTATAGGTTTAGTGGACTATCTAGATTATATCACCACCAACACTAGCTCCACCACTTCCACTAAGGTAGCATCATACTAGAGATAAATGACCCAAAGAAGAAATAACATCTTCATTCCCAGAACAACCCCTAATTCACCTTCAATAGGATGACACCACTATGATTGATAGATCTTTGACTACATAAGAGCACGAGTCTTACTAACACCTAAGCAGATAACCACCATGTATATAGAGCCTCTGGCATATGAATATACTTATGATGATGATCTTAAGGCATGTGACTATGGATGTGATCCCTTCATCTACATCCTTAAGATGTTCCATCCTTGAACCCTTCACCCCCTCCAACTTAGTCATTTATATCATTGTGCACATAATTTAGTCACTTACTTGTAGATAATTTACTCAGTTACTTATACATCATCTCTCTTTGCTTACTTGTACATAATTTTTCTTTACTTACTTGTATGTATTTTATTTTTTATTACTTATACATTGCTTATTTCAAAATACAAAAACTTTCAAATAACTCAAAATACCAAAAACAATAACATGTCAAAATGAAAAAACATTCAAATAACTCAGAACACCAAAAACTTTTCAATTGTATGCATTATCCATGCTTTACATTTATACTACCATGATAAACTTACATTTTGTTGTTCTATATTATTGTTTTCTGATTTATCTACATTACCCTATTTCACTTGATATTTTTTGAGTTTGTGTGGTGACACCTAGATCCTTAATTAGTTCACTCTACCCCTTGAGGGAGCATCGTACTTTTAAATTCAAGACATACATCAATATATCTACCCACTGAGGGCATATTATACATGAATACACCATATAGGTTATGTCATTCCTAAAATATACACTCTCATTATCATGTTGATGTACATTACTTAATAGCCTACATAGATTATTTTATTGACACTCATTAGTATATAACACTTGTGTATTTATTAGCATCTACCTACTTTTTTACTACATGTTTCACATACTTTCACTTCTTACTTTGATTAGTTATATGTGATAGTATTTCTAGAATTTACATGCCTTCCTTTCTTTCTTTGAGTAGCTAGATGTGATTGCATTTCTTAGTTCCTATTTTATTACTTGTGTATGCCTTAGGACATTTACCAATGTTATTTTCTTATACTTTTATATGTACTTGTGGACCCTCATGCCAATTTTGCTTGGTTGTAATTGTATGTGTATGTGGGCATTTAAACATTCTTTATGTGATTTATTTCCTAGTTTGAGTGACATATGCCCATATCTTTTATTTTCTTGGCCCCTTGGCCTCTTTTGTATGCTTCTTACTTCTTGCCTTGCTTGCTTGTTTACTTGTTTGATTCTCAGATGTTTGTAATGCCATAATCCATATCATGCACTATATTACCTTATTATATGCCATAATTGACATCATGATCCATCCATCCTTGACAACTAACAACTAACATTTTCTAGTTCTAGTTCAATTTACAACACATGTTATTACATTATTACATCTATCTAGGCATACCCTTGTTGATCTAATAATCTTGAATACAAACTATGATATATATTAAGAAATATTTTGGATTATCATTACTATATCATGTATGTTTTATCATAACACACTTGTAGGGATATTTATTCTAAGGGTATTCATTATAGGGTCTTCATTCCTACCCTCAGAAGAAGGGGCAACAAATAGGGGTTTTTGTCATAGAGATCAAAGCCTTCTACCAATCAAAAATTAATTTTCAAAACACTCAAAATAGCAATTAAAGCTTAAAACATGTATAATAGACCAAAAAAATAGTGATGAATACAAAACAGTCATAAAAAATAGTAAAAGATAAGAACACTAGAAGTGGACAATAGTGTTGGATACCAAAGTGTCCCATTTTTAGCGTTCCTATCCAAACAACCAAAAATCTATAATTTTTATAAATAGATATAAAGGTAAGGTTAGTTATAGTATTTTAGCTATAGTTTAGTGTAAATCAGGTAGTTTCAATATATTTCTACTTACAATATCCAAATATAGGGGGCATCATGCATGATATGATGGCTCTTGCTTTTAGTTTTAGATTAGGCAGTTGGTACAACTTCTAGATCAGAATCCATGTGATAAACACTAGTGATTGGGGGAAATATGTGAAGCAAATTTGCCTTATTTTATTTCTAATTCATTATATTACCCAAGTATTCATATTATTTGCATGCCTTATTCCATTTGTAGGTGGTTGGCATCATTTTGGAATGGCTTTCATATAATCCTAGTTCTCAGTTTTGGAGTAGTTTTCATACAAGACTATTCTCCATCTTTTAGAGTGGCCAAAATTGGCCTAGTTCTCATTACACATTTGGCTATCCATGCTAAATTATCAAATTATATATCATTATCCATCTCATATGACACACATTCATATCAGTATTAGTTTATAACTACACTTAGTGGGCAATGATGGAGCCAAAGGACTAGCTAGCCTTTGTATTCTTGACCCACCTACTTAGAGGGATTGGGCATAGTATAAACGTATATTAACACATAGATACTATGAGACATATAGTATATTATTTTAAAACATCATCCTAGATTCATCACACTCAAACCTACTATTAGGATAAGAAAAATGAGGTAATGAGGTTTAAAAGGGTTTAATGTGCTACAAAATTCTTAGAGATTATTCATAGAGATATACCTCTTTATATCAAAAAATGTTTCATTGTTTTGAAGATAAAATAGGTATTTAACATCTATTAATATCTTTTTCCCTGAATTTTATCCTCCTTTATCAAACAAGCTTATGACAATGGCTCTTATTAGCCTACCAAGGACCTAATGGAAGACTTGAGTTATTTTATACCTTTTTAGGACGTAAAACTTCTATCTTCACATGGTTTGATCTTGGGGATGCTTATAATACCATATACAACTTGAAACCATTACAATGAGACATCTATAGACTCTCTTTCATCAAGAAAACTATTCATTTTGAGAAAAGCCTTTTTGATCTTGCATTTAAGATCACAAAAGGAGTTTCTATTACTTGTATAATGATGTTATATAATGTACACACATCTCTATCATTTTCATTTCCTACATTATTCTCTATTTTTAAATATAGACCATGAACAAATCAACTTCAAATGTGAATTATATGTTAGAAAAAAGAATTTTGACAACTCTTATCTAAGTGTAAAGATAGGAAAAGATGTAAGATGCTCCTGAATAAGTGTCAAATGACATAAAAAAAACATTTATATCTTCTATGCATGGGTTTTTACCTTCACATTTGATGTCTCCAAAGGTGACTACATTACAATGCTTCAATAAAAAATAAAACAAGGCAATTTAAACCTTAAACACTCTAAAAATACTATAACCTCTCTAAAAGCTTGAAAATATAAATGTTTCTATCTTACCATCTTTTCTTCTATCTCCATTATCTACTTTATAAAATTATGATTCTTATATAAAAATCATACCATTGTATTCATATATGTCTCAATCACATATTTATTTTTCTAAAGTAACCTTAACATCCAAAAAATTACCTTAAACTCTACTAAATTGTTTACAAAAAGGCCTCATTTGAAGGGGAATTGGATGCAACAGTCAAGTTTTGGATTATAGGGCTTGAATTTTATCCTAGAAGGCCAAATTTTTAACATTTTTAGTAACCCACAAGGGTGGGTTATCATATTAAATAATTGGATTAGTATCCTTATCAGTCCATTAGGCTATGGAGTCATCTATCACTAAACATTAAACATGATTTAGACCTTGAAACTAATTGTAAGCCTATATAACAGGTTGAAACTATTAGAGTAGGTGACTTATTTTTAACATATTTATTTATTATGGAATTTTTACCCTTATTTTGATTTTTACTACTTTCATGGATAATTTTCCTTAGGTGTACTTGGATTTACATTTTGATTATATGCATCTGAAATAACTCCCTTGACTAGTTATTTTGAGTATAGGAGTTACTCTTATATTATTGGCTCTCTAACCACCTTTATAGGGAGTTTTTACTCATGCACTCCTACATGTATATCTCTGTTGATGAGATATTATTCAATACAAGATGGTTTTTGGATCTTATTTTATCTATGCAATATTCTCGTATGTGATTTCATTTTCTTGTACCTATTATGTTGTGTACATGCTTGACTCTTACCTACCACAATATGTGCATTCATTTGATCTAGAGATATTATAATACACTTTTATATGGTATCAAATCCACTATGTTATTTGTTTATCTAATTTTTTTAGTTATTATTAGTTTATTTAAAATCTTGATATTTATTATTTTCAAATAAAAGCCAATTTTCACAATCCATTTGTGGGATTTTTTTCAACTTTGGTGGAGTCATTTTTTTTAGAACTAGTTCATTAGTATACATTACCATAGTTTCCATGTTTTTTTATCACTATGTTTCTAGTGTGTCTTGGTGTATTTTACAACCAAAAAATTGTGTGCCTCCATATAACCTTAAGTCTAGTCTCTTGTATCCAGTATTGACCTATGTTTGTCCTCAATTGGTTCTATGTGTTCAACCCTAGTTTTGTATTTCTTTTGGATGGATCATGAATAGAAAATTTTCACCTATTAAGTTTACTCTCATTTCCCTCCTCCTACAACCCCTTGGCTAGGCCTTCAGTCATGCCCAATGCATGTGATTCATGCCCAATGCATGTGATTCATGCATGAGTTAGTCAAGAAGCATCATAAAAGACTCCCATTATTTCAAAGGCTTAAATGTTTATTCCAAAACAGGATAGTCTATTAAAGTTTTCCATAATGTTTTTATCTTGTTAAATTATTATTTTTATCTTGATTTAAAATAAGGGCAAATAAGGCACTTTTCTTTTAATGCACAAGTAATGCATAAGAATATTGGTCAAGTTTAGCATTATTAGTGGATACTTTTTATTATTTTTTATAAAACATTATATTGTGGTAAATATTTAAAAAGAAAGTGTTATTAATTTTTTCACTTGCTTACATTGCACTTACTTCCTTGGATGGACTATAAACTAAGTTTGATGTCCTCTTTTGTTTTCAAAATATTATCTTTTGAATCATTACATTGATTACTCAAAATGCGCCATCAACTGCATTTGACATCTCTTGAGCATGTATTCGAAATTTTTTGGGAGGGGTTTACCATTTCATAGTTAAGGGGGATATATTTTTCCTTTTTGGTCACTCTTAGCATTCTAGTTTCACTTTCATTTCTACAAAACCTTTAACTTGCACTACTTATGTGAACTAGGAATTTGACATAGAGGGAAGGTTACTATTATGTTAGTCTCATAGAATAAATAGAATGAACACACTAAAGTCCTAACACCTTTATGATAGACACTAGGGAGAGCTTAAGGAACAAAACTAAATGAAAACACAATAAAAACATAAAAGAAAAAATTCTTTTACCTTCCTTCAAAGATCCAAATGGATTGTTGAATGGCTTGATAGATTTATGCATCAAGAAGTCTTCATAAATGGAGGTTATTTAGATCCTTATCTCCTTGCAAACATGGATTTGATGATGCTTGGCTTAAGATTTGAGCATGGTAACAATAATTTTAATGCATTTGGGCAATATAACACTACATCAAAGAGATTTTTAAAGATATTTGTGCATAATAACTTTGTACTAAAATACCTTATAGTTCAATAGGTAAAGCATTGTATTTATATACTTAGGAATTAAATCTCACCCAAGGTAAGTTAAGGTTGAGTTTAGGCTTTGAATGGGTTTAAACTAAACCTAGGTGAGTTAAAACTAATGCTAGTTGAGTTAATAGGTGTCAAGTAATTATGATTTATAATTACTAGGCATGGCTCTCAAATTAGATATTTTAGGATATTTTCAAAGCTATTGATAACTCATAAAGGTAATGATAAAAGGTGTTTGATATTTTGATTTTTGGAATTTCTATTTTTAGATATTCATTAATTTTAAATGGATAATTAAAATAGGCATTTAATTTTGTTTAAATTTTTAATTTATTTTGATTAGCCCTTTTTTTATTTAAAGATTTCATTTAAGTGTGCAAGTGCCCCACCTAATAGGTATATAGGCCAAATTAATAGTTTTGATGCAACAAGGTGATTAGCGATGAATATATGAGAGGTTATTATTACATAAAATAGATTAATCCAATTAGGGATGTCTCAACATGATTCTAAGAATTGAAGAATGATGCACAAATTTTTTTGGGATGTTTAGTGATTCTTAGGATTAATTTACAATTGTTGGTATAAATTGATCTAAATTTTGGTCAAAGGATAGTTGTGGTAAGTTTTTGTTGTCTATAGTTTTCCCTTATTTGGGAAGGTATTGCAAGCTATAGGCACAGTAACATATTATCAAAGAATGAAAATATCCTATATGCCTATTTCTTCAACAACAATGGATGAGCTCTAGATGCCCCCTTGAAGGAGCGATCAACAAAAAGGGTCGATGATCAATCCCTAAAAAGAAGGAAAATGATGGGACCAAATGGTAAAATGGGGTGTAAAATACTGATTTCCCCATAGATGGCTATAATCTATAGTATGATGAGTTTCTCAATTAGGTAGACAAACATGATCATTTTCTAGTAGGTGATTATAATCATCAGCATAGGTGGGATTAAAAAAAGTAATGATGTTACCAAAGGTGGTTATAATTATTAACTAAAAAAAGATAAGAGTAACAAGAGAATGATTTTCTCAAAGGTGGTTATAATCATTATAAGGGGGGAAATAATTTACCCATAGCTGGTTATAATCATTAGCAAGATAAAAACATTCCACAATTGGGTAAATAGAGATAATGGTTTGCCAAAATATAGTTATAAGCATTATCATAATGAACATGTGTCTTAGTTAGGCATAAGAAAGATAATGGTTTTCCCAAAGGTAGTTATAATCATTAACCTCTAGATAGACCTGAACACAATGATTTTCCCATAGATAATTATAATCATTGGTAGCATGAGTGGGATGAGGTACAATGATTTTTCTAGAGGTAGTTATAATCATTGGTACCATGATTGGAATAAAATTCAAAATTGGATAATGGAGTAAGAGTAAGGTGGTATAGAGGAGAAAGATGAATTTGGGTGACCTACTAGTATGGTGATGCATATCCTAACTATCAAGGATTAAAATTATATCATTATTTAGTTACTCTATATGTGGGAAATGATTTAGGGTAGGTCAATAATTTTTGAGGTGCCAAGGAGAAGTACTACGGCCTTATTACTTGTAAGATTTATCAAGATTATTATTCTTGTAGTATATGATGGTGTGCATCATGATAGGAAACCATGATAACTTAGCCAAAATATGCATAAAGACTAACATGATCTAATAAACACTTGAAAATAATGCATCAATGATATAAACCATGATTACAATGTTGATGTATGAAAATAGATGGATTTAAGAATAATGCGTAAGGAATCACCCAATGAATGCACATAGATTGAATCAAGGCATGACAATGAAAGAAAATAAATAGGTAAACAAACAAATAAATACAAAAACAAAACAACAAAAATAAGAAAATGGAACAAATACAAATAATGGCTAATTATAATTTTAGTGCAAATAGAGAAAAAACAAGATGATCAACATTAACCCTAGGTTATAGGATATACAATCACAAATGAAATGGGGGAATAAAAGAAAAGGAAGGGGGTAACCAAGATAACTCCAAATATACTAGGCAAGTGAATTTTTCCTACATAATTCCATGGATGCAAGGTCCAACATAAAATTTAGGCCAAATGTAGTTCTCCCAGGAAGTGTGATAAAAGAAAAAAATGAGCAAGAAAACATGACTGTGATGTAGAAGAAATATGAGAATGACCTCATAAAATGATGAGAGCATGAGATATTAGGCCAATAAAGATGGGAAAAACTAAATTAAAAGTGTTTTCTTGTGAAATATCTAAGGATACCTAAATATTTAAGGAAAATAAGTGGTTAATATGATAATTTTTAATATTTTTATAGATCATTTTCTAATGTTTTTTGAATTTTTAGAGCATCTCAACTTGATGGAGGATTACCAAAGACTAAACAGTCCAACTCACAGAATGATGAGGACATTCAAAATTAAATTACTCACAAAATAATAAGACCATGTATAAGGGTGATTGAGATGACTTAAACATGAATCAAGTGTTGCTACATAGTCCCATTAGGACCTCAAGTCACTATAGTTTTGCCTAATAGTGGAGGAATTTGACTAGGTAGTAGTAAATTCCCAAAATAGACAAAATAGGAAAATGGCATAGTATGACATAGGAATGGTAAGGTTGGTCTTCAAGGCATGAGAAAGGTGTCATTCCTAATTTTCCAATAAGTGGTTATAATTAAGAAACATTAGCATGTTAATGATACTAATTTTCACATAGGTGGTTATAATTAGTTGCCTAATGGTGGGACTCTTATTTTCCCAAAAGTGGTTATAATCAGGAATGCTCTGCATAAAATTAAACAAGAAATGAAGGAAAAATTCCAAACCACTATCATACCATTCAAAAATATGGCCTTTATCTAGAATGTTGAATCACCTATAGAACTTGATTTGAATGCCCTCACTGAAGGTACCTAAAGAACCAATGGTATGGAACCAAAGTCAAATGGTTGGTTAGGGAGGGTAAAAATAACTATGGTCAAAAGGAAAGGTATGGTAGAATGGTATGGGTATGGTACAAAGAATAATCATGGTATGATGGTACAACATAAATAGGACTCATAGATAATATTTTAGGTCTCTCAAGTGAAGTGATTCTTGAGGTGTATAATGCTCATTGGCTCATAAAGTTTATAACCATATGGTGTAGCAAGCCTATATGATACAAATCCATAATTTTCAACAATGATGCAGGGGACTATCTAGTTGGGTTTGAACCTAGCCTTGTGTTTCTTCTCAATGATGGTACTCTATTGGTTTTCTTTGAGAACAAGATCACCAAGGTTAAATTATCAATGTTTAACTCATCAATTATAGTGTCCATGAAGTCAATTATTGTATGCTTGAAGGTTTATGATGGTGTGCATGCATTTTACATCAAGTAACTCTAGTTCTTATAGGTGAGCTACTCTATAATCTTCATCATCTAGGACAAGCTTCAATGAGATGCATAAAGAAGGTAACTCAAACTCAATAGGAAGAATGGCATCAGTGTCATAAATAAAGGAATATGGAGTGGCTCTTGTTGGGGTATGGTAATTATTGAGGTATACTTAGATATAATGGATGATTTGGAGGTGCCAATCATGGTTAGAATCATTGACAATATTTTTAAGGATGTTGACAATGGTTTTGTTGGATGCTTATACTTGTCCATTACCTTGTGGGTAATTTTTAGTATAAAAATGTTGAGCAATATTATAATTGACACACAATGATTTGACATCCTTATTTTTAAATAATCTACCATTATAAAATATAATGTCTGATGGGATACCATAATGATAAATGAGATGGTTGAATATGAATTTGGAAATATATTTTCCAATCATGTAAGTGATGGGTATAACTTTAACCCACTTATTGAAATATTCAGTAGTGGTAAGGATGTGTTTATGTCCATCAAAATAGGTAGGTATAATATTCCCATTGAGATATAGGCCCCATGTAGAAAAAAACCATGGTATAAGCATTGGTTTTAATGTTTTGGATAGGGCATGAATTATATTAGCATGCCATTGACATTTATCACACCTTTTGACATAAGCAATTGTATCTGCATCTATAATTGAGCAATACTACCAAATTTAG
This sequence comes from Torreya grandis, assembly GCA_037957365.1. Lineage (NCBI taxonomy): Eukaryota > Viridiplantae > Streptophyta > Pinopsida > Cupressales > Taxaceae > Torreya > Torreya grandis. The sequence goes on from JARHVA010002439.1 coordinate 1,483,611, forward strand.
ATAGGATGGTCCCATGGGTGTGGGCTACACATACTCCTTTTTGAACTATGCATAATTCTATTATTGATTCCATCAAAGTTAAATAATGAAGTAAAGTTATATCAAATCTATGGCAATAAAGGGTTGGTCCATGTAAGGTATAACATGTGTATTGGAGGATAAAGGCCTTTTTTGTCTATGGGATAGGTCTGGTGGCATAATATGGTCATGAAGGTAGGTAAAAGGGTCTGAATACCATATAGAGTTGGGACCAACAATATCACAAGTCATTATGATAGTTGAATGTTCATGAGTTGGTGCTAGAATATTTTCGATGAGGAATTGATATTATTTTTCCTTGTCTACATGATAGATCAAAGAGCCAATGGTGGCCATGGCATCTTCTATTATATTAATAATTCTTAGTATGTATTCAAACTATACATCAATAATCTAATTTTTTAGAGTATCAATCCTGGCCTTGTATGGTCCATCTTGTCAACTTTGGTCTGAAAGTGGTCTATAACCTAATTGATGATTAACTAAGAATCACCATAAACTTTGAGATGATAAATATTCCATTGTATTTATTGAAAAATCCCTATAATGAGTGATTTTTATTTGTCAATGTTATTAGTACAAAGAAAGCTGATATAGAATGAATTAGGGATAAGATCCCCCTATGGTGTAACAAAAAGTAGACCTACCCATGATCCATATGCTATGAATTATCCATCACAATAGAATTTCTAGTACTAATCCTCAATAGGTGTTTCAATGATGGTTATAATGGACTCATTTTGGAATTGGAATGCTAAAGGTTTCATATCTACAAGGGGTATTTTAGCAAATTGATCTGTAAGTACTTATCCATTAATGGCCTTATAGTTGACATATTCTATCTTAAGATCACTTAAAAACATGATCTATTTAGCCATGTAGCCTTGTAAAGATATCTTAGATGGTAGATAATTGAGTGGATCTACTTTGTAAATAACTATGGTATTATTGTTTAACATGTAATGTCATCATTATTGAGATTCAAAGACCATATCTAAATAGGCTTTTTAAATAGGCATATAGTTGTGTTCATACACAAATAGTGTATGACTTAAACAGTACATGGTATGATCTTTTCCATTATCATCATGCTGAGATAGAAGTTCCCCTAGGGATTTATCTATTAAAGATAGATATAGTTAAAATGGTTTTCTTGGCATAGGTGGAAATAAAATAAGTGGATTGGTAAGATAGTCCTTGAGGCATTAGAAGGATTTATAGAATTATTCATCATAATTAAATGTAACACCCTTATTCAGTAAGTGTGTAAATGGATGGCATTTATCAGCCAATTGAGAAATGAAGCATCTAATTGACTGGATCTTTCCCTAACAACTATTAAGCTAATTCAAATTAGAAGGTGGTGGCATCTCTATAATGGCTCATACTTTGGAAATATTGACTTTAATGCCTCAATGAGACACAATGAAGACTATAAATTTACCTAAGGTAAATCCAAAAACATATTTATTAGAATTGAGTTTGACATTGTATTCATGTGGTTTCTCAAATATTCTTCATAGTGCAGTTGAATGATCAGCCCTAGTCTTTGATTTACCTAATATGTCACCGATGTAATGTTCAATAATGTCATGGATTATATCATGAAATATGATGATCATGGCTCTTTGGTATGTGACACCCACATTCTTGAGTCTAAATGGCATAACTTGATAAAAAACATTCTTTATGGAGTGGTTAACATTGTCTTCTATGGGTTTTCTAGCATGATTTTGATCTGGTTGTATCTTGAAAATCCATCCATTAGTGAAATAATTTCGTAACCTGCTATGAAGTCAAATATCATGTCAATTTTTGGTAGAGGAAAGTAATCCTTCGGGTAGGCCTTATTTATATCTCTAAAATTAGTGTAGATTCTGATTATTTTTTACTTCTTATTAATTAACACAATATTTGAGATCCACTATGATTAGTCAATTAGTCAAATACATCTTACTTCTAAGAATTTTTACAACTCTTTATTTAGTAATACAATAATGTAATTATGTATCTTTCATAATTTATGCTTCACAGGTTTGGCATCAGGATGTATAATAGGGTGGTGTACAACAAAGGTACTGTCCAAAATTGGTATGTTTGAATGGGCCCAAGAAAATATGTAAACAAATTCACTCAAAATGGTTGTAAATATTTTACATTCCTCTTAAATGAGGGATGTGCCTAATTTGATCCATTTTAGGTCATTTAGGGTCCCAATGTTGACTTCTATAGTGTATTCTATGAGGAGAGTCTATCCATTTTATAAAATGGTTGGCAATGATTTAAATTATCTTACTATGGTGAAGTCCTCTATTTGGACTAGATTTTTATGTTCTCATAGGCAATATGAATCTAAATATCCTAATGGAAGGGATGGCCATGTTACAAACACTATTATAAACTCTTGAATTATTTTTTCAAAGGCATGTTGTTCTTCAAAATTGAAATTGGACCAAAAGGCAAGTTAATTATTGGTGGTCTCCTGAGCTATGTTGGAGCAAAGGTGAACACCCCTATCTAATGGCATCTAAAAAATGTTTTCACAAGAAGATTATCCCTTCTCTTGATTTTTACCTTGGTCCAAAAGTGCCTCAAATAGGTTTTCACTTTTGGACCTCAATGTTTTATTTAATTATTTGTGGTTAAGGGTGTTCACCCATTATCCAAAATAGGCCATAGGTTATAATTTGATTGAGAACCTTTTTTTGTAGTCTTCCAATGCAACATTATCTCTTAGGGATATAAAATCACAAAAGGCGTCATAATTTTCAAACTTATCTATAGGCACTATGCATTATTATTGGTCCTAGGCTATAAGTTGAGGGTGATATAAAGGAATTATACTATGTTGGTTAACTGGGCTAAGATTAAAAATGGCATGTGTGTCAAATAGATTGGTATTGACTAGGTCTTCATAAAGGCTATGATCAGACTTTAATTTATTACCAGCATCATCATTAGTAGTGATTGGCATTGTAACATAAATAAGATGTGCATTATCAGCCCCAAGTGGTTTAAATTCAAGACCATAGGTTCCTATATACCAAGTGATGTAAATTGGCTCAAGTGTTCCTTGTTGATTTGGCTCGAGGCCTCCTCCTTGATAGGCTTGATTATCCATGATCCTATTAGGAATAGGCTATTTGTAAAATTTATATCAATTACCCAATTTGTCATTGTATAGCTAGGTTTCATCACTTATAAGTGGGTGTTGTTCTTGTCTAATGACTAGAGTGAAAATGATAATAGATAAACTATTTATTTTGGCTTTTCCTTTTTATTTCCATTCCATGGAAGGTGGTTTGCATTTATGTCTTCCATAGGACTTGGGGTTATATGGAAGCTTAACAATTTGAAATGTATCATGGGTAAAATATTCTCTTGGGCCATTGGTTGTGATGTTAAAATGATTATACATTTTAGGAGGTGAATATGGGAAGATGAATCAAGGGTATTTGGGTCTATGTAATTGGCCTCTATAAAATCAATAAGTATTTATTTCCCCTTATCTTTCTTAAGAACTAGATCTAGGCCAAAAAAAAGTTAAACCTTTTGTACTCAGCTTCCAAATTGTTTCAATATTTCTAGGGCTACAAATATTTATGGATGGTGAATTCTATACATGAATGAGAGAACTTGAGACATTGGTGTAATGTTGAAGGGATTGTATGGATTTCATGTATCAAAGGTCTTCCTAAAAGCAAATTATATGATAATTTTAGGTCTAACACATGGCATAGTATATCATGGATCAAGATCCCAATAATAACTTGTAATATAATGGTTCCTTGTGTTTCCATATCTTCATTATCATAGGCCTTGATAGTGATTATTTCTGGCTAGAGATCAAAACTTGTGTATTTGAGATGCTTGATTAGCTTTAGAGACATAATAATCAAGCTCGATCCATTGTCTATTAGGAAATGTTTCAATTTATCATAAATTATGAAAACTTAAATGTATAATGCATTTTTATGGAGAGGGAAAATATATGACATATCATTTTGGTCAAAGGTTAATTGTTGGCCTAGGGATAGATGTCTAAATAAAGCTTAAAATTTGTCTAGGCTTATGTCATTGGGAACTTGATATTGTCCTAGGAAATATATTAATATTTTCTTGTAGATGGTACATATATGAAACAAGTCTAAATTATTTAGATCATATACCAAGAAATCACACTTACCCTTATTTCTAACTCCACTTCCCTTGCATTGGACTCTTAGACTAACTCTTCATATAATGGTTTGCTAATTCAGCTTGGTTTAGTACTTATAAATGATTTGAAATTATTTTTCATGGGTTTTATCACCCTCTCTTCCATTTCATCAACTCTCCAACACTATATAACTCTCAACCTATCCACTCACTCCACTTTGCATATAATTGTCAGACTCTTACTAGCCCTATTTTAAGCAATTTCCCTTCTATATAGAATTGTACCTTCTCTAAATTGAGAAATTACACTTAATTACAATATCATATAATGAAAACTATCATTAAAAAATATTTTTTTGTATAAATACATTCTTAACCCCACTTTCATAAACCTTTTGTTAATTGATAAGGCCTAATTAGGTTCCTGAGACACTATTACATTTGCAATCAACTATATACACACTGTCTCAAAATGAATGGATCCAAAAAATCCAAAATATATTTCATCATATATAAACCTATCTACCCACCAAGTTAAAATCATTTTTTATGGTTTAAACTATTTAAATCTACCAAACCCTAGTTTAAGGTTTTTAAGAACACAATCTCAGCTAAGAAGACAAATAATTATATTGTGAACATTATAATGGGTTTCAAGGTTTAAAAATAATTTTTATAGGTATATTTTACCATTGAAAATGCCATACAATACATGTACATCAAGATTAAATCCAGTGTCTCAACATTTCACATCAAACTACTCTTGACTATGTCAACAAAAGACCATCTATAGGTCTGGGTCAAGGTTAGTAAGCTTCTATCACAATCTTGATAAAAAATCAAACCTCATAATCATTAAAAGTATTAATGCATATATACCAAAATTATCCATATGTTCCATGGCTGGGTAATACGTTACTTTGATCATATCCTTACATTAAACATACACAGTCTATTTACACCAACCTACTACCAGAACTAAAGCCTATTTTGATCACTTACCTATGAATGGGGGAATCTATTTCTGATCCTAAATTTTCATAGATTAAAACAACCTTCAAAATTCTTAAATTAAGAATGACAATTCTTTTCCAATGTTCCTTTCCCTAGTCAACATGTTACAGTCTACATATAAAAGGATCAATACCTAAAATAGGGTTCTTTAATCTAGTCTTCAAATACAAGAAAATCCTCTTAAATTATTAAAACCTATATTCTAAAATACTTAAAAATATCAATCAAATACCTTGAAAATGAATTATCAATAATATATGTTCATCAATCCTTAGTTAAAATGTGTTCCATTAAATAGTTTACTTAGGAGCAGGGTATTTATTTCACTATTCTAGTAGGGTTCTCTATTTTATCTATCTCTTAGAAATATCTCATAAAAAAATATTAGTCATAAATCAAGCTTAAAATATATTATCAAAATCCATTCTCATACTTTCATAAAAATGTCACATTTAATGGAAACAACAATAATATTGACCTCAAAAGGGTCTGCACATAATCATTTCAAATAAGGGGTTACAATATTCCCCTACATCCAAACTTTTCTTCCTCTAACATACTTCCACATTCGAATGGAATCACTATCTAACTCACAAAACTAACTCCAAGACTCCTAAAAGGAGGCACATAACTAAATGTTGCCCTTTTCCTACATGGAGGTTACTTGATACATAACATTATGTCTTAATTTTCCCAATATGACATTTTCAAGACTATGCCATTGGATTTATGACATATGCAAACCTTCTATAGGGTCTAAAACCCTAAACATATTTATTACATATTTTTCTACCTTAACACATTGAACAAAAGTTCTTAGAAAGGCTTCCCAATATTCAAATTTTCAAAAAGAACTTTTGGTGGGAAAAGCACAATTCAAATTTCATGCACTATAGGACTATCTAAACTCCAGATATGGATCTATGATGACCTATATAACCTATTTTACACCTAATAGACCAATTAAAAACAACATTGGATCATTTTTTGGGTCCTCATGGGATGTCCCTACATCATACTCTAGGGGAGAGAGAGAATTTGATCTCCAATGGATTGTTATGATTCTTCCATCTCTTCCAATTCATCTCCCTTTGATCATCCTCTATTGTTCCTATCTCTACATGCTTCAACTATTCACTTATCCTTTTATGCTTGCCTTAGTCAAATACTATCCTACTTATCTCATGTCCTTATTTGCTTGCATTAATAACTTACAATCCATGTGTACTATCTTATTCCTCTTTACCTTTGTCATGTGGGTTGTAGATTCCCTAATATACTATTTTAACTCCTGTACTTTCATATTTTTCTACTTCCATCATCATACCTGCAACCAATACAAAAATAATCCCTTACCTAAATTTTGTCTCAATGAAATTCAAGCCTCCATAAGGCTTCACATATTTAACCTAATGTACTGCTGATATCATTTCTTCTCCATGATATTCTCCATCATTCATGTGAGGTTAAACTATTGTGACCTATTCATATTCTTCATTCACCTTTACTTCACCTTGTAATTTTCTCTCTATGGATGCCAATTCTACCTCTAATTGCTCAATGTTATCATATATAAACTTGAAATAAATTCACATACCTCTATCATCATATGGATTTCATTTTCCAAGCCTTTTATGAGGCTATCAAACTGATCTCTTTCTTCTTCAACATCCCAATCTCCTAGCTGGATGTAGCCATATTCTTTCTCTTCACTCACATGCATCTCTTCCATCTCAAATCACTATTTGTATTCTTTTACCTACTAACTCAACTTCATCACCTCATTATCAAGGTGTTTCTCTTCCTCTCTTTCACCCTCATCTTGTATCTCTTCATTTCATTCTTGATTTTCTTTCATAGAAACTTCTTTTGTTCTCTCTCCTCTCTCTTTGCTTGTACCTTTCTTCTCTTCATCAATAGCTTGACTAGCCACTTGAGTGGATTCTTCCTAATTACCAATCCATCATGTGGGATTCCCATTTATCTTATATAATCTATCATGACTATCATACTATCCATATATATCTTAATCTCATCCATCTATCTTTCCAACTCTATTTTATGCTTGGTGTGATCTTGAACCATCCTCTTCTTATGGTAGCTTATCTCATCTACTATGCCCTATCATATTATTTCTCTCTCTTTCCTAATCTCCTTGAAAATGGATATAAAATCCATGGCCTCACATATACCTATACCTATTTATTACAAGCCTTCACTCACTTGCCACATCTTTACCATTCACTTAGTCTATCTCTCTCTCTCTCTTGACCTCAACTAGATCTCTTTTCCCATCCTCACCAGGGACTTTTCCTCTTATCCTACATATAAGAATAATTTTATCTATATGATCACCTATGGTATATTCCTTGATATTTATAAATATCTCTCTCATTCATCAAGATACACTTGGTTGTAGGGCTACTACCGAGTTCTCACAATCTTCATGCACACTTCAACACATCTCATCCATACATCAAAAGATCAAATGAAAAATAAAATAAACCATGTACATTGGATTATTTATTCTTTCCTTTCTCCTCCCAAATAATATTTAGGCTCTGATACCAAATTATTAATAGCATATACCAAAAAATCACACTTATCCTTGTTTTTAACTACACTTCCCTTGCATGGGACTCTTAAACAAACTCTTCATATAATAGTTTGCTAATTCACCTTGGTTTTTGTACTTAAAAATGATTTGAGATTATTTTTAAATGGTTTAATTACCATTTTTACCACTTCATCAACTCTCCAACACTATAAAACTCTCAACTTATCCCTTTACTCCACTCTGCATATAATTGTCACACTCCTACTAGCCTTATTTTGAGCAATTTACCTTTTATACAGAATTGTACTTTCTCTAAATTTATAAATTATACTTGATTCCAATACCCTCTAATTATAAATATAATTCCACAAGATTTTTTGGTCTAACTTCACTCTTAACTCCACTTTCCTAGGCCTAGATATTATTACACTTATAGTCAATTATATGCATATTGTCTCATAAAAAATGGATCAAAAAATTATTAAAGATATTTATTAATTTATAACCCTATCTACCCACTAATTTTTAACCACTTTTTATGGTTTAAACTATTTAAAACTACCAAACCCTAGTTTAGGGTTTTCAAGAACATTATCTCAACCGAGAAGATAAATAATTGTATTATAAACATTATAAGGGGTTTCAAGGTTTAAAAATAAGTTTGATAGGTCTGTTTTACCATTTACCACATCATCCAATATTTTTACATTAATATTCAATCCACTATCTCAGCTTTTCACATCAAACTACTCTTGATTGTGTCAACAAAAGACCATCTATAGGTCTGGGTCAAGGTTAGTAAGCTTCTATCACAATCTTGATAAAAAATGAACATCATAATAATTCAAGGGATTATTTAATATATACCAAAATGTTCCGTACATTTCATGGATAATTAATATGTTACTTTGATCATATCCTTGCATTAAGCATACATAAAGTCCATTTACACCAACCTACTACAGGAAATAAAACATGATTTGATTGTTTACCTATGAATGGGGGAATTTATTGATCATAATAAATTTTAATAGATTATAAAAACATTCCAAAATATTAAATCAATAATGATAACTCTTTTCCAATATTCTTTTCCCTAGTCAACAAGTTACAATCTGCATATAAAAAGATCAATACCTAAAACAGGGTTCTTTAATCTAGTCATCAAATACAAGAAATTTCTCTTTCATTATTAAAAATTATATGATAAAATAATTAAAAATATCATTCAAATACCTTGAAAAATAATTTTAAAGAGCATATGTTCATCAATCGTTAGTTACAATGCATTCCATTAAATAGTTTACTCAAGAGTAGGGTCTATATTTCACTACTCTGGCAGTGTTCTCTCTTTTATCTATCTCTTAGAAATATCTCATAAAAACATAAATATATTAGTAATAAATCACTCTTAAAATTTATTATCATAATCCATTCTCATACTTTCATAAACAAGTCACATGTAATGGCATTAACAACAATATTAACCTCAAAAGGGTCTACACATAATCATTTCATATCAGGGGTTACCAACATTCCCCTGCATCCAAACTTGTTCTTCCTCTACCATAGTTCCACATTAGAATGGATTCACTATATAACTCACAAAACTAACTCCAATAATCATGAAAATAGGCACATAATTGAATCTTTCCCTTTTCCTACATGGAGGTTACTTGATACATAACATTATGTCTTAATTTTCACAACATGACATTTCTAAGACTATGATATTTGATTTATGAAATATATGAAACTTCTATATGGTCTAAACCCCTAAAAAAAATTATTACATATTTTCCACCTTCACACATTGCACAAAAGTTCTTATAAAGTCTTCCCAATATTAAAATTTTTAAATAGAGCTTTTAGTGGGAAAAGCACAATTCAAATTTCATGCACTACAAGACTATATAAAATCCATATATGGACCTATAATGACTTGTATTACCTATTTGACACCTAATAGAAAAACTAAATACAAAATTATATCTTTTTTTGGGTACTCATGGGATGCCCCTATATCACTAAAATAGATATTTATGCAAGTGTTTTCTAAAGATATTTCACAATATCAAATGTCTTTTCTAACACAGTGGTATGCAGCTTATTCCTAGCCATAATAATGAGTTGGATGGGTGTGGTGGAAAATATTTGTGGTCATATAATGCTAATATTTGACCGTCAAACTATGTTTTTACACTTAGGATCAGATACAAGACCATTATTACTAGAAAATGATGATGGAGGGGGACCAGATAGGATAAGTCTCAATTATTGCTCAATTTGTATATGGTCACAAGGTAATGATGAGTTATTGGTATAAGGTCCAAAATTAGTAATCCCTATTTGTTGGTATGCCTATATGTGGTCTTAAGTCAAGGAAGGATCATTAACATAGGTTAGTTGGTTGCAATAGTTCTATAAATGTCCTATTCGGTTAGCACTTGGTCTTGGATTAATGGTAATGATGGAAATGTGACCTCCCACAATATGAACTACAAAATTGTTTTAGTCCAATGCAATTGTGTGGTAAGTTTTTTGGTTATTAGCATCATTCTAGCCTTGGTTCTATCCATTTAGTTGATAATGTTATTGTTGTTTTTGGTATTGTTGTTATTGTCTTGACTATTGATACTGTTATTGTTGTTACTCTGGCCTTTATTGTTTTTACCATTATTTCTTATTATGTTGTGGAAAAGGTTTTTTTATAGATACTCAAGCTTTGGTTAGATGTAGATGATGTATTATCCAATGTTATCTCCTCATTTTCCAACATATTTTGAATAAAATGTTTGATGTACAAATAATGGCATAGATTATGCCCATTAACTTGATGGTATTCATAGAATTCATTTTGTCTATATCAGTTTAGATAAAGAATGCCCTTAGGATAGTACTTTGGTATAGGCTAACTAATAATAGTAGTAGTGTCTATTTTTTGAAACACAACTTAAATAGGCTCTCCAATGTCACTAGAAACTATGAGTAGGCACATTTATCCTTGGAGAAGGGGGTTATAATGGCAATGGTTGTTGCATTTGCTGAGCTAGTCTAAGCTATTATGAAGTTTGTGTTTATTGAATGGGTTATTGGTGAGGAGTAATTTGCATTTGTAGCATAGGATAAGAAGATGGTGTTTTCACTATTTAGACATATCATGACTCATTTACTCCATTTCTAATAACATTCTTATTGTAGTTAAATTGATTAAATTTTTCTTAATTATTGACCTAGGTCAGTACCAATGTTTATGCTTGGACTTGGTTGTGGTTCTGATTTTGGTCATTTCCTTGGTTTTGATTTTGGTTTTGATTTGATGAGGTTAACTTGATAATTCCTTTGTTAGTAAGGGCCTTTTTAATTAGTCAATTTTTTTCAATGATCTCTTTAAAATTATATACACACTATAGCTTTAGATGCCAAGATATTTTGATGTGTAAATTATTGGTAAACATAATGGATAATTGTTTGTCTAGTAATCTATGGGTGAAATAACTATCAAGGGATCTCCATCACTATAGATAGCTAGTAAAACTTTCATCAGCCTTCTATTTGGATTGAGTCAAATCTACCAACAAAATATCATGTTTGAAATTTTAAGAGAAAGGTTACACAAACTTGTTTGACCAAAATTAGATACTAAGCTCTTTGGAAATTTTAAAAACCACTCCAAAGCTTTTCCTATTAGAATCTAAGGAAACAAAAGTAGGAGGTATACACCATTCTAGGCCATTGTATGGCAAGTAATAAATAATTATGTTAAATGGCCCTTGGACTCTCCTTTACCCTTGTATTTGTCAAACTTTAGTGGTTCATACCCTAGAGGAAATGGTATTTGTAGATACTATATGTTGAATGGGTTAAAACACATATCATATAACTCTCACTACTTGGTCTATTTCCCAAATTGAAAAGAAAAATTTACATCCTTCATTTTTTGTAGTTATTTTTCCAAGAAACCATATGGAATATTAGCTAAATGTGGAGGTTGGGTGGTCAAAAGTGGATAACCTTGACTGGGTTATAATGGAGGTATGGTTTTTTATGGAATGTTGGTTTGGTTTAGGAATTAACTAGGAATATGCATTCATGTATTGGGATGTGAATATTTAAATTACACATGTTGTGTTCTAATATTTTGGTTTAGATTCAGTATATAGGCCTAGTTTTAAGGGAATTATGGCTAAGATATAAGGATATAGATTAGGTTGAATTACTCTGCTTGTTAAGGTTAAATAGGGAATTGTTATCAAATAGTCATACCTACCTAAATAAGGATAACTTTTTGTGATACAAGGTCCTATTTTTGAATTTGTGGCATGGTTAAAATGAAAGGAAATTATTTCCTAATTAGTACTTGTTACCCAATAATACCTCTTGGTTTTACAAACACTTTTCTTTGGTATACATTTGTAGAGTGTTTGACATTTATCATTGAATAATGAACATATGTTGTTGATTATAACATGTTTGTGATGGTAAAGGCATGTTGGTTGATAACTAAAGATATATGTTTATCACTACTTGATTAGGTGGAACATTGGTTGCCCCTTTGCTGAGGTGGTAGAATTTTTGGCCTCTACTATGTTGGTATACTATACTATGGCTATTATTGTGAAACATAGTCATCACCTATTGTGGTAGAGTAACATTCATCATGTTTCGTTGAGTCAAGGCACTAGTTTGAATTTGACTACTTAATCCTTGTGGATGTATGCTTGAAGAGGCAACTAGTTGAGGATTAGAGTTAGTTTGTTATAGTTGGATTGTATAAGTTCCTTCCCCTTGATATTACAATCCAATCATGGTGTTAACCAAAGGAACTTATTGTGGACTAGTTATTTGTGTAGTTGAACCACTTTGGCCAAGATTAGATGACACTTGTGTGTTATCCACTATGTTTAGCATATTCATCTACATATAATAAGTAGGTACTTCTTCAATATATGGGGCATTAAACATGTGTCCAATTGAAGTGATTTGTTTGAATGGGTCTATACTTGAATTATCTTAGCCTATCAATTCAATTAACACTCTTTTTGAAAGAGATAACTCAATGAGAGGAGCATTTGATGTGGCCATGCTATTAAAGTTATGTGTTAAGTTTAAATAGGTCTAATATGTTATTTGCATTTATATAAAATGGTCCTCCATGAGGCCCTTTCCTATGACAAGCATATTGGGGTGTTGATATGACATTTTCATGAGCTCTTAAATATTTATAAAAGAGGCCTACATAATGTTTTGGTTGTAGGGCATAACTAAAGGCACTCTAATTAGACCAGGCAAATGTTTTTTGGGAGAGTCTATTGGAAATTTGGGCCCTACCTCTATGGCTCTAATTAAAACTTCATCACTATTTGAAAGAAAGTAATGATCAAATAAAGTATAATTGTATGTTATTGACATCATAACATAATATAGTTGTTGAACTTGAATTACAACCAAGGGTACACTAACAAGGTACTATGTTGTTTGCACATGGTCTTACTCTAAGTATGGAGGTGCGTTCACCAAATATTGGGATTATGTATCTTGTCTTTATTCCCTATATTGAGTGTTGTAAGGAAGATAGGGATCATCTCACAAACTACATCATCACCATAAGGGTCTTTAATATAGTCATCTTGTATGACCACATTATCATATCCTATATTGTACATGGTTCCACTATGAGTATAGTGAGACATATTCAAATCAATGATGAATGTTTAATGAAAAAGGATTACAATTATAAAAACTCTTAAAAATAATATCTAAAAGATAAATGGTTTGAACTTGGTATAGCTTGGTTTAATAATGCAGCTATATTTCCAAAAAGATTCATGCTAAAACTTGGTCTAAAATAGTCTAATGTTAAATATCTAACGTCAAATGTCTTACACAAAAAGGTCAAGTGGATGAAATAAAAACTAGACTACCAAACTCTAGGTATAAAGTGTTTCAAACAAGTATAATCTAAATAAATCAAAAGTTTGTAGGTCTTTTGGAGAAGGCAGAAAATTTGGGCTCAAAACAAGCATGTACTAGGTCTTTTGGAAAAGGCACAAAAGCTAGACTTTTAAACAAAACAATGTATGAGATTTCATCTAACAAAATTTGAAACACTTTGTCATAAACTAGGCATTTGGATTGAAACATGAAATTTGTCAATTATAAAAGTACATGAAATGCTAGGAATATGTAAGATAGACCATTTCCCCCCAAATCTAGGCATAAACAAAAGTTTTAAAATCTAATAAAGAATTAACCTAAGTTACACAACCCAAAAGAGAAAGATCAACGTCTAGGAAAAAAATAAAAAAGGCATATGCATAAATTAATCAATTTTTGGATTTGAACTTCTCAAGGCTAATTAAAATATCAACTTGGAAACCTAGACTTTTTTAAATAAACAATTTTTGACAAGAACAAATGGTCTAAAGGCACTAATTATAGATCCCAAAAGGCACACATGGATTTGGTTTTAGAATTTGGAATTTGGACACAATGAAAACAAGTTTTTTTAAAAATTTGAGTAGTGTAAAAATGTTATCATGATATAAAGCTATGATCAATGGTTTGTTTCAAGAATCAAAGGAAAAAAACTTTATAATGAACTAGGCAACATAACAACATGCTTTTCAATCAAGTGACACACATAAAAAATGTTTGTCAAAAGACTAAGGAAAATGTGCAATATCAAATGATGCCTCCTAAAACAAAGGATTGATGTATAAACAAGACTCATTTTGACATGGTAAAATAAATAAATAGTTTAGACTAAATACCATGTAAGAAAGGATAAAATGACATAAACACTTAAGTGTATCATCTTAAATTCTAAAAATGATAAGGTTGCATAATACTATTGAATTTCATCAATATAATCACTCTTGAGAGGATTTTAATTATTAATCCAAAAAGTAAAAGCACATGAAAAGTAGTGTTTTTATGTCCCTTATTCTATTAAGAGTTTGTACTATGAAATGTAACTTTGGGCTACCTGCCCTGCATCAACAATATGTCCATGGCAAGTGGAGTTATTTTAAACTAGCATTTTTTTCTATTTTTTAGATGGTCCTAAGTGTGGATAACACTATATATACAATCATGTCATTTGGTTCCACACTAACTAGTTTGTTGTGAAAAGGTATTGTCCTTTTCATAACCACTACATCTATCACTTACTCAGTGTAGTGTGATATCTAAGTTTCCCTTATGTTTTGAGGTTGAGTACTGCTAAGAGATTTTTTTAACTACTCAAAATAAGCATCTCAGTGGGTCACACTTAATTTATATACCCCAACATATAATGGGGTTGAAATTATGTTAGGAGACTAATTTATGAGTCAACACTTCTGTAAATAAATCATAAGGAGGTGATGAAATCCTGCTCACAAGACAAAATACATGAAAAATAAAGATAAGTGAAAAGACTTTATGGCCATTTTGGGGTCATTGAAACCATATATATTTGGGGAGGGCCTTAGTAAATTTATTTTCTTGCTTTTTGATTAAAGTGACAAAGGCAAAAAATGAGTACTTTTGGTCACACAAGTTCCCTAAAAAGGATGGGGGAGAAAATACACACCTCACTCATTTTACTAAAACCAAACAACCTTCAAAAAATAAGCATAAAATAAAACAACTCTTAGGAATATTTAACTAGATTTTAAAGTTCATTTTATTTCACCAAAATTAAGTATGTTGTGAGATTTTGGCCTCTTAGAATTTGTTTGTTAAAAACTT
Source organism: Torreya grandis (assembly GCA_037957365.1). Lineage (NCBI taxonomy): Eukaryota > Viridiplantae > Streptophyta > Pinopsida > Cupressales > Taxaceae > Torreya > Torreya grandis. The sequence continues at coordinate 1,499,113 of JARHVA010002439.1, forward strand.
TGAAAAAGTGGAAATGACTTAAACAAAATAATTATTAAAACACCAATTTGAAATGTGAAATTTGCAAGTTAAAATTGTTTTAAATGTCTCCTTGTGGCATTTGGGTCTTGAAAAAAATGTTAGAGGGTCCTTATGCTTATAAGCACTTCATGGATGAATAAATGAGTTCAAAAATCTTGTTCTCAGGTTTTTGGTTTTTTACACACTGTAAAACAATATAACACAGAGCATTACCACAACTATCTCTACAAAATTGTGATTGTTATCACAATACCATAACTTGCATAAAAAATTAGTATCAAATGAAATATCACTTCTCTAATGAAAAAAATATTAAAATAAAGGTAATATATCTACTATGAGAATATCAATATTACAACTTAAACCAAAATAGTCAACCTAACTACTAGAAATTAAAATGTAATATCATTGATTATTTGGCAATATCACAACTTGGTATTATGATATCAAAATTATCAGAGTCATGATATTTCAATATCATAGAGTCCCCTGTTAGTAGTAAATGATTAGTAAAAAATATCATAGTTAGGTACAAAACCAAAATAAATAAGATAAAACCATGATTGTGTAAATGATGATATTGTTACACTATCATAATTATAGAGAGAAAAACTAAGACTCCATAAAGCAAATTTGTGACTTGAATAAAAATGTCTTTTGGCCTTCAATTTTCACCTTTTAAACCAAAAATATTAATTTTTTACATGAAAATCATTAAGAGAGTGATCTTAAGGGCCTTAGGAGCAACTTCATTGGGTGTACATCCTAGTGGGCATGCCAACATGTGAACAAGGATGTAACATAGAGGGTAAGTTAGTCTTGTGTTAGTCTCATAAAATAAATTAAATGAACACACTAAATTCCCAACACCTCTATCATATACACTAGGGAGAGATTACGGAACAAAACTAAATGAAATCATAATAAAAACATAAAATAAACAAGTCTTATACCTTCCTTGGGAACTCCAAATGGATTTTTGAATGGCTTATTTAGTTGTACATTAAGAAGTATGTTAAGGTGTGGAGCTAAAACCTTCACCAAATGAGCAGATGCTAAAGTTTTTGGATTCACATAATCATCAACGACGGCAAGGAGTCGACCAGTAGCTATCGACGTCGGTCATGTATCGGCCGACGTCAGTCATAAGCAGATAGGAAGGGACCGACGTCAGTCACCTGTGCGTCTAGAATCTATTTTCATGGATAGAACAGAGTGTTTGCATGATTAGATTAGCTATTAGTTATAAGTTCATGTCTCTATCTTTAGTAGGATTGTTTTGAGCCTTTGATTAGGAGGTGTATCTAATGGTTGATATTGCATTGCTCATGATCCCTAATTCTATATAATGGGATAGATCTTCATAGCTTATATACTTGTGAAAGTGTAAGAGAGAATAGTACAAGACATATTTTATATGTGTGTATCAATCCAGGTTATTGGAATTGATTATAAACTCTTGAGGGAAAGAGATCTATACATCTGAGAGGTGTGAGAAGAAAGTGTGTAGCTTCTTCATTGTATTTCCTTCTATAAAGAGTTTAATACAAGTTTTCAGGGTGGTTTCTTGTATCTCTTATTGTTTGTTGTTTTCTAATTCTAGTTACTTATAATTTTGGTTCAATTCTATGTTTTACTGCTTTCACATAGTAATCAAGTTTGTTGGTTGATCCCCAACAAGTGGTATTAGAGCTTAGGTTGACTAACAGGTGTTTCAGATCTGGTTAGTGTGTATTGATTACAGGTTACTCATAGGGATTTCTATCTGAGTGGGAGAAGCAATGGCAGAAGAAATTAAATTGAGAATGGAGAAGTTCAATGGCAAGAATTACCAATTATGGAGAATGCAGATAGAGGATTATTTGCATTAGAAAGATCTATATTTACTGTTAGGTGGAGTTTCAAGGAAGCCCACAAACATGGAAGATGAAGAATGGGAAGTTCTTGATAGAAAGGCTCTTGGATCTATAAGATTGAGTCTAGCATCTACTGTGATATCTAATTTATCACAGGCAAAGTCAATGGTAGAGTTAATGACTACTTTAGCAAATTTATATGAAAAACCCTTAGCTTTAAATAAGGTATATCTTATGAAGTAGTTATTTAATTTGCAAATGCAGGAAGGTGGATATGTATCTAATCATCTAAATGATTTCCATGGGATTGTAAATCAATTAAATTCAGTCAAAATAGTGTTTGATGATGAAATTAAAGCTTATTAATCTTATTCTCTTTACTTGAGAGCTGGCATAGCTTGGTAATGGCAGTTAGTAATACTACAATTGCTTCAAATATTTTAAAAGTAGATGATGTTGTTAGTGTAATCCTGAATGAAGAAATTTGCAGGAAAAGCATAGAGGAAACATCAGGGAATGCTTTAAGTTTTGAGAGCAAGGGAAGGCAAAAAGAGAAGAGCAAGAAAGGGAGATCAAGGTCTATGTCAAAGGTGAGAGGTAGATCCAAATCCAGAAATGGCAGGAGGATAGCCTGTTGGAATTGTGGAAAGATAGGGCACATAAGCAAAGATTGCTGGTCAAAACTTAAAGAGGACAATTAGCATGAAGATAAAGAAGAAGAAGAAGTTGCAGGTATTGCATAAGATGCTCTTATATTCTCTTTGCATAATAATATAGAATCTTGGGTTTTAGATTCTGGGGCCTCTTTTCATGCTACCCCTAATAGAGAATATTTCAGTGACTATGTCCATGGAGATTTTGGAATAGTTTATTTAGGGGATGATGAGCCTTGTAAAATTGTTGGCAAAGTGAAAGTGCAGCTGAAAATATAGAATGGCAACACATGGGTGTTGAGAGATGTCATGCATGTTCCCAGCTTGAAGAGGAATCTGATTTCTACAAGAAAGTTAGGGGATGAGGGTTGTACAGTAACTCTCACAGCTAAATCTTGGAAGGTTACCAAAGGTGCACTTGTATTGGCTAGAGGTAAGAGAGTAGGTACTCTCTATTTATTTAATTGTATTACTGATAATTCTCCTTCTGTATTATCTACTTCAGATGTGGATGCAAAGTTGTGGCACTCTAGGCTCGGCCACATGAGTGAGAAGGGAATGTCTATTCTTAAGTCAAAAGGTAAGCTTTCAGATTTGAAAAGCATAGACTTGGATTACTGTGAGCATTATATTTTTGGGAAATAGAAGAGAGTAAATTTTCTAAAGACTGGGTCAACAAAGAAGAAGCACAAATTAGAGCTTGTTCACATAGACATGTGGGGGCCAACTTAGGTTGCTTCTATTGGAGGATCATAGTACTATGTCCCTTTCATAGATGATGCTACAAGAAAGGTATGGGTCTATTGTATAAAGAAAAAATTTGATGTTTTTGACACTTTTAAGATTTGGAAAGCTATGGTTGAGAATGAAATAGGCAAGAGATTGAAGTGCCTAAGATTTGACAATGGTGGTGAGTTCTGCAGCCACAAATTCAACTGGTATTGTTATATACATGGAATACACAAGCAAAGGATGGCTCCAAAGACACCTTAGCAAAATGAAGTTGATAAAAAGATGAACAGAACAATAATGGAGCATGCACGGTGTATGAGGTTGCATGCTATTTTTCCCTTAGAGTTTTGGGTAGAAGCTGTGGACACTACAATTTACTTGATTAACAGAGGACCCTCTATAGCTCTGGATGGTGGAATTCTAGAAGAGGCATGGATAGGTAAAAAGGTAGATCTCTCATTTCTCAAAGTTTTTGGTTGTGAAGCATTTATGCACATTGAAAAGGAAAATAGAAAGAAGCTAGATGCTAAGTCTATGAGGTGCACATTTATTGGTTATGGCTTTAATGATTTTAGATTCTAATTTTGGAATCTAAGAACTAACAAAATAATTAGGAGCTGTGATGTTGTTTTTAATGAAAAAGTGATGTATAGTGATCAGCTCAAGAAGCTGAATCAATTTGGGTAGAGCAATGGAGAATTGGATGAGGTGACGGTCCAAAATGAGCTCAAAAGAAAGAATAATCATAGATAGGAAAACACAGAGACCGACGTCATCAGACAGGAACTGATGTTGACAATATAGGAACCAATGTCGATCAGACAGTGACTGACGTTGGTCTAGAAGGAACTGAGGCCAGTCATGTGGAATTGATGCCGGTCAGTAATAGGCTTGGAGGTGACCGAGGTTGGTCACTATCAGAGAATTTGGGCGGACAACAAGAAAAAAATGAGTCTCAGACACCCATCAGGAGGTCAACAAGGGTATGTAAACCTCCAATTCGATATTCCCCTTCATTATACTATTTATTTCTTACTGATGGTGGAGAAGCAGAGAGTTTTGATGAAGCAATATAGGTGGAATCCAAGAATCAGTGGGAGCTAGGCATGAATGAGGAAATTAATTCATTGAAAGAGAACCAAACATGGGATTTGGTTGAGTTGCCAGCGGGAAAGAAGACACTAAAGAATAGATGGATCTACAGATTGAAGGAAGGTGAGAATGGATATATGAGATATAAGGCTAGGTTGGTAGTGAAAGGATTTGCATAGAAAATAGGTATTGATTTTGGTGAGATTTTTTTTCTTGTAGTTAAAATGACTTTTATATCAACTATATTGTCTTTAGTTGCTATTGAGGATTTGCATCTTGAGCAGCTTGATGTTAAGACAGCATTTCTTCATGGAGATTTGGATGAAGAAATATATATATATGGATCAGCCAGAAGGGTTTAAGCTCAAAGGTAAGGAGAAACTTGTGTGAAGATTGAAGAAAAGCTTGTATGGTCTCAAGCAAGCTCTTAGACAATGGTATTTGAAATTTGACAGGTTAATGACTGAGCATGGTTTCTGTAGATGTCAATTTGACCATTTTGTGTATTTTAAGAGATTGGATAATGGTAGATATATTATCTTGTTGCTATATGTAGATGATATGTTGGTTGCAGGTTCACACATGCAGGATATCTCTAAGCTTAAGGTGAAATTAGCTCACACATTTGCCATGAAGGATTTAGGAGCAGCAAAGAAAATCCTTGGCATGAGTATTAAGAGAGACAGGAAAAATCACAGGTTGATTTTGTCTCAAGAGGATTATGTGAACAAGGTGTTGAAACAGTTCAATATGCAGGATGCAAAACTGGTAAGCACACCTTTGGCTAGACATTTCAAGTTGAGTAAAGAATAGTGTCCTAATTCACATGATGAGGTAGAGTACATGAGTAGAGTTCTATATGCTTCCACAGTTGGGAGTTTAATGTATGCAATGGTATGTACTAGACTGGATATTGCCCAAGCAGTGGGAGTTATTAGCAAGTATATGGCCAATCCAGTAAAGGAGCACTAGAAAGTAGTTCAATGGATCCTTAGATATCTGAGAGGGACCAGTAGTAGGCATTTGTGTTATGCTGGGTCAAACACTTATCTACATGGTTATGTAGATTCAGATATGGTAAGTGATTTGGATGGTAGAAGGAGCACCACAAGATATGTTTTCACTATTGGTGGAATGGTGGTTAGCTGGATTTCAAAGCTGTAGAAGGTTATTGCCTTGTCTACTACAAAGGCATAATACATTACAGTCACAGAGGCTAGCAAAGAGATTATATGGATGACACAGTTCATGGGAGAGCTAGGAAAGGAGCAAGAGAGTTGTAGATTATAAAGTGATAGTCAGAGTGCAATTCATTTTGCTAAGAATTCAGCCTTTCATTCAAGAACCAAACATATACAGCTTAGGTACCACTTCATAAGATAGGTATTGGAAGATGGTGAGTTGAATCTGGAGAAGATCCATACAAAAAAGAACTCTGATGATATGTTAACAAAGCCGGTAACAAAGGAGAAGTTGAATCTTCATTTAACTTATGTTGGTCTTCATGATTGAGTTTGAAGATGGAGAAGCTAGAAGATGTTGTTGTACAGGTACTGGTGTAACTATTTATCTCCAAGTGGGAGATTGTTAAGGTGTGGAGCTAAAACATTCACTAGATGAGCAGATGTTGAAGTTGCTAGATTCACATAGTTGCTGACGATGGCAAGGAGTTGACTAGTAGCTGCCAGTGTCGGTCATGTATCGGCCGACATCGGTCATAGGCAGATAGGAAGGGACCGAAGTCGGTCACCTGTGTGTCCAAATTCTATTTTCATGGATAGAACAGAGTGTTTACATGATTAGATTAGATTTTAGTTGTAAGTCTGTATCTCTATCTTTAACAGGACTATTTTGAGCCTTTGATTAGGAGGTGTATCTAATGGTTGATATTGCATTGCTCATAATCCCTAATTCTATATAATGGGATAGATCTTCATAGCTTATATACTTGTGAAAGTGTAAGAGAGAATAGTATAAGACATATTATATATGTGTGTATCAATCCAGGTTGTTGGAATTGATTGTAAACTCTTGAGGGAAAGAGATCTATACATCTGAGAGGTGTGAGAATAAAGTGTGTAGCTTCTTCATTATATTTCCTTCTGTAAAGTGTTTAATACAAGTTTTCAAGGTGGTTTCTTGTATCTCTTATTGTTTTCTATTTTTTGATTCTAGTTACTTATCATTATGGTTCAATTCCATGCTTTATTGCTTTCACATAGTAATCAAGTTTGTTGGTTGATCCACAACAAAGTATTCATCAATGGAGGTTTCTTGGATCCTTCTCTCCTTATCACCTTGGCTTTGATGTTGCTTGGCTTAAGATTTGAGCATGGAAATACTACTTATAAGGCATTTGGGCATTATAACATTACATCAAAGATCATGTTCAAGATATTTGTGCATTATAACCTTACACCATAATAAATTATGATTCAATAGGTAAGGACTTGTATTTATATCCATAGGAATTAACTCTCACCCAAGGTGAGTTAGGTTGAGTTTAGTCTTGGAATGGGTTCAAACTTAACCTAGGTGAGTTAAAACTAATTCTAGTTGAGTTAATAGTTTTCAAGTAATTATGATTTGTAATTACTAGGTGTTGATCTCAAATTAGATATTTTAGGATATTTTCAAAGAGCTTAAAAATTCATAAAGCCAATGATAAAAGGTGTTTGATATTTTGATTTTTGGAATTTCCATTGTTAGATATTCATTAACTTTAAATGGATAATTCAACTAGGAATTTAATCTTGTTTAACTTGTTAATTTATTTTGATTAGCCTTATTGCTCTTTCAAGATTTTATTTAAGTGTGTAAGTGCCCCACTTAATAGGTTCATAGGTAAAAATGATAGTTGTGATGCCTTAAGGTGATTAGGGATGAATTCGTGAGAGGTAATTATTACATATGATAAATAACCCCAATTATGGATGTCTCAACATGATTATGATAATTAAATAATGATGTTCAAGTAAACTTGGGATGTTTAGTGCTTCTTAGGATTAATTTACAATGGTTAGTAGGAATCGATCTAAAGTCTAATTGAAGGTCAGTTGTGGCTATTTTTAGGTGTCTAAAACTACAACATCTCATTTTTGAACTAATGGATTCAAGTTCAATCAGCCCACTAACTCCTTATCATGAATGGGAACTCAAGATGAGAATCATTATAGGGAATAAGTGTTTGTATAGGATAACCATGGATGATTGAACTAAGCCTAACATATATGTAGAGATAGTTAAGTTGTATAACCATAGTGATGAAGCCTATGGGTTATTATGTTTTTTTTATAACACCTAATCTCTTATTTCACATAGAGCCTACCAAATAACCTCATGATGTATGGACCATTTTTGGTAAATTATTTTGGGAGCAAGATGTGATGAGATGTCATGATATTGAGAGTAAACTCATTAGACTAAGCCATTTCAAATTTGACACCCTTCAAGATTCTTCATTAATTTCAAGTTCTAGAGATTGTAGTTGAAAAAATGTGGGATAAATAAAGAAGATGACCAACTTTTTCTTTCTACAGTATCTAAACTAGGTCTTGACTATTCATTCTTTATCTCTACTTTTCATGCCACTAAAAGTGCTTTAGGCATTGCATGGAATATGCCTTCTTTAAATGCTTTCATTTTCCACTTAACTAAGGAGCAAGACAAGTTGATCTAAATGGGAACATTTAATTCCACAAAATCTCAAGCCCTAGTTGTTAGGAGTGGGAAAGCAAAGACTTCAAACAAAGATAAGAAGAAGAATAATGATCAAGAGAAAAATTAATATTCAACCTTTGATAAAACTAACACTAAAGCCTCCTATTCCAATGGTAAACCTAAGAAAGAGAAGGTTAAATGTGCCTAATATAATAAAATTGGGCATGATGAAAATAAATACATGAAGAAGAAAATAGATCACCTAGCTCATCTCTTAGAGAAGAATAACATAGGTGTCCCTAAGTCCATCAATCAGAATTCATCTACTCAACATTGTAATAAGGCAAAGGGAAAGGGGAAAAAAAATAAAAGGGAAAAGATATTGTAGAAGTTTTAACTTCAACATCTTCATGGGTCATTGACTCAAGTGCTTCTCATGACATGGGATCTTCACTAGTTGAGTTTTATTCTTTAGATCCTTGTATCATTCTTCTATCAGTTTGGGTGATGAGACTTCTTTACCTATTATAGGGAGAGGGTGTATTAAAATGGAAGGAATAACATTCAATAATTTTATAAGTGTCCCTTCCCTTTCAACCAATCTTTTATTAGTGTATAGAATTACTCATATCAAAAAAGGCATGAGGGTTGAGTTTTTACTATATTTAGTTATCATCAGGGAGTTGCATAGTGACACTATAGTTTCATTGGGTAGGGTAGATTACCAAGTCAGGTTATACACATTTTCACATTTTACACTTGGTTATTCTCCTATAACATTTTTGACTCATTCAGATGGAGTTATAAAATTATGGAAGGATTAGTTTGACCACATTAACTAACACTACCTTGAAAAACTTAGAAAAAAATACATGGTCATAGGCTTTTCTCGAGTCCAATTCTATAAGGGACTTTGTGATGGGTTCTCTCTTAGAAATAATCCTAAATAAAAATTTGACAAAATCAAATCTTGATGGGATTCACAAGTATTTGAATTAGTATATAGTGATGTATCTGGGTCTTTTCCTAGTATATATTTTACATGGGATAAGTACATTCTCACTTTCATTTATGATTTTTTGAGATATACATAGGTCTACTTTCTTAACAAAAAGTTTGAAGTGTTTGAATATTTTCAATACATTAATTCACTTATTGAGAAACAATCTGCTAAATCTATCAAGGTTATTCGAATTGACAATGGAGGTGAATATGTTATCAACATATTTGAGTAGTTTTTCACCATATAGGGGATTGATTTGTAGTGGACATTTACTTATAGTCCTTCATAAAATAGATTTTTATAACATAAGAACATGTATTTTAAAGAGATGGATAATTGTATGATTCACTCTAAGTCCTTGTCACATCAGTATTGGGTCAAAGCCATTAATTATAATTTGTAAATTTAGAACAAGGTTCCTCATAAATATTTGAAAGGAAAAAACCCCTCTAAAGTTTTCCATGGAAGGAAACTTGATGTTGAGAACTTTAGGGTTTTCAGATTTCTAGCTATGTCATGTATACTAAAGAAGAGATGAAAATATATGAAATCTTAGTCTAAGCCTTATATATCTATAGGTTGTCTATATGGTTTTAAGGGGTACCTCCTACATCTAAACTCAAATAATTTATTCATAGAGAGAAGTGTTCACTTTCAATAGAGTCACATAGACTCATCACTTGACATATCTTCTCTTTCATTAGATTCAATTAGACTTGGTGATTCTTCTTCTAACTTAGATAATTTAGAATAGGCTCCTAATCTAGGTTCTTCTTATTTTTCTAATTCTAAAAATGATGATATTTATTGGGAGTCTTCTATATCCACATCTAGTCATGTTTTAGAGGATGAAGAGTCAACACCTGACTCATCCACATCTAGGCCACTTTAGACTAGGTAGACACTTTAGAGTGTAGAAACTTGGGTAAGAGATCTAGTTGATGACATACATACTTAAATCAATGACCATAGTTGTTTATATTCTTTCTTTGCTTCAATTTTGGATCCATAGACATTTTGAGATGCTTTAGGCATACTTAAGTGGGATAGTGCTATGCAGGAAGAATATTATTCCTTAATCAAAAATCACACTTAGGATTTGACTTCACTTCCTTAGGAATGAATATGGTTCAATGTAGGTGGATATATCAAACCAAGTATAGATTATATGTGTTGGTTGATAAGTATAAGGCACAATTGGTCACCAAGGTTTTTTTATGGCTAGTTGACATTGACTACTCAAAGACCTTTGCACCTATTGAAAAAATTGTGTTGATCCAAATAACACTATCTATATCCATAACACATGGTTGGGATGTGCACTAGATGTATGTGAAGAGTGCCTTCTTTTATGGAGACTTTGAGGAGGAGATCTACATGGAGCAGCCACCTAGGTTTGTTTAAGATTCAGCCTTAGTTTTCAAACTTAGGAAATCAATCTATGGACTCAAATAAACCCCTCAAGCTTGGTATGCCAATATGGATTCTTTCCTCCTTAATTTAGGTTTCACTAGGTGTCATTCAGATTCTAATGTATATTTTCTATGGTAGGATGATTTTTTATTGATACTTGTCCTTTATGTTGATTATCTTTTGAACACCATGAGTTCCTCATCATCTATTGTAGTGGTGAAGATAGATATATAGGATAGATTTTACATGAATTACTTGGGTCTTCTACATTATTTACTTAGAATCAACATTTTATAGTCTAATTAAAGTATTTCACTTTCAAAAACTAAGTATGTTATTGATCTTCATGGATGAGTTTCACATGGCTGATTGTAAGACATATTTGAATCCCTTTAAATCAAGAGTCAAACTTGAGGTTGACTATTCTACACCTTTGGTTGATTCATACCAAGCCTAATATTTCATATGTAGTTTTACTTGTCTCTATATTCATGTAGGAATGCCATTAGTTACACTAAAAATTAGCTAAGAGGATATTGTACTACATTCATGGATCTTATAAATTTTGGATTATGTACATATTTGGCATAGATGTTGACATAGTTGGTTTTACAAAATTATATTGGGTTGGTGATACTCATAATGAAAAGTACACATTAGGTTATAGATTTTTTTTGGGTTCTATTCCTATTAGTTGGTCTATAAATAAGAAAAATGCTATTGTTATATCATCCACAAAGGTAGAGTATAGGGGAGGTGTTAACACAACTATTGAGGCTATTTGGCTTTAGTGGATTCTATATGAGTTTGGCATTCCTTTCAAGAAGCTCAACATCATCTATTATGACATAAAATACCATAAAAATATGTAAGAATATGGTTGAGCACTAGTGGACCAAACACAATGATATTCACATGAATTTTATCTAAGAGATTATCCATGGTCAGTTCATTGACATGAGATTTTGCTAGTATTTAGAATAGGTTTCATATATCTTTACCAAACCCTTCTCTAACATCAATTTCATTCAACTATTATCTCTTTTTGGGGTGAAATATACATTAAAAATAACATCATTTTTTTTTTTGGGGGGGGGTGTGCTTTTGGCCTCTTCACTTCTTCTATGTCTCTCTATTGGGGGGGGGGTAGTTTTTCTTAAATTTTTTTTCCTTTTATCTACTTTATGAAAGATTGATTTGTATTGGGTACCTGATCAAGCCTAGTTGCTAGGACCCATTTCTATTTTTCTACACTACCCACCTAATTTGTGATTGTGGAAGTGTTTTATATTAGGGGTTTTATTTTTACCATATTTAATTATTATGGAATTTTCCACCTTGTTTAGATTTTTCCTACTTTCATGGATACTCTCGCTTATGTGTAGTTGGAGTTACATTTTCCCCAGATGAATAGGAAGTATCCCCTAAATAAACATTTTGTGTATGGGAGTTACTATTATATTATTGACTCTTTGGTTGCATTTATTCAGAGGAGTTACTCATGCACTCTTATATGTACATCTCTCTTGGTGATTTATTTTTCAATGGAAGATGGGTTTTGTCTCTTATCTTTTCTAGGAAATATTCTTGTATGTGATTTCATTTTATTTCAGATTTTGTATTGTGTACATGCTTGAATCCTACCTATCACAAATATATGCATTCATTTGATCCAGAGATCTTGGTCTCCACTCTGATAAAAACACTAAATATACATTCTAAAACACATAATAATAGGGGAAAATAGCTACAAGACACCCCATTATGCCAAGAGGCATTTACGGAACATAAGGAATCAAACAACTAGACAAACATTATGATGGAAACACTTGGAGAATATAAAACTAACCTACCATGAACAAGATCTCAAAAACCTACTCCACCTAGATCTAAAGGAAAATTTTCAAAATCTTCTTGACTACCTATGAGCAAATTTGCATGTGATAAATGGATTCCATTAGAAACTTGCTTGTGAGGTGAGAGGTATGATTTAACTTTTGATATGTTGGAATATTAATGTCCTTAATTATTAGAAATCATTCCTAGAATATACATTTATTTATATGCCACAAGGTCATAGATATCAAGAAGACTATCATAATTTGCCCATGTCTAATTATTTAATGAAAATAATGCAATTTTTGCCTTATTCCAACACTGATCATATCAATTATGATAAGTCAATGAAATTATCCTTATAATCCAACTAGTGTATTCTAATTTGTGACTTAATTCTACCCTTTAGGAGATGTGGGTCTACTAAATACATCTAATTTGGGAACAAGAGGATGGATTTACTGTCATAAGTCATTAGACTCTTCTTCTTATCCTCTTGGAGAGAGAAAATTTAACATCATCTTTATTATTTTACTCATGTGATGCAAACTTGTTAAGATAGAAAAATTATTTGAAAATGTCCAAATAAGACTAACACATGTCATCAAGACCTTATTAATCTTGTTAATGGGGTTTAACAAGGCTAGAAATTAAGATGTATTAATTAATACCCTTCACATACTCTTCTATAATCTAATCTATTTTCATGTCTTCGTAAACCTCCTCATATCCACCTTGAGGAATGCCATGTATTGATATGACAAAATATCCATAAAATTATGCAAGGACACCTTGAAGTTATTCACTCATGCCTTCTTCATGTTCACTATTCAAGACAACTACTTAAGCCTTCTCTTCTTGATAATGAGAATCAATGATTTTGAGTATAGCATTATATTGTTTAGGATTAAAATCCTGATATTTTATCTAATTTTATTCTTCTTTCAATATTAAAGGAATCTATTCTATCTAATTAATACCCTATTCATACTATTCTATACACTCTTGAGTAGGAAATATTGAATTCTCTTCATCTATAGGTTCCTTATCTTCTTGGTCATTTGAAACATATTGAGGAGTGTTAAAATTTACCTATGATATAGAAACCACTTGAGCATATCCATCATATAATTCTTGAGTCTCATTTGTAGTTATAATTTTAGTTTACTCTTCAAGGGTTAGAACATGTTCTTCTTCTATTTTAGTGGCACAAACATTTAGCATTATGTAACCAAGATATTTGGTCCAATAAGGCTTTTATGTGTTCATGAATTAATCATCCTCTCTTGGAAAATTATCCTCTTAATCAAGATAATCTTATTTTTTATTTCCATATAATAGGTCCATATTTATAAATGGAGATGGTGGGAGGGAAATAATGTCCAACTAGAGTGGGGGTGTAATATTCATGATCACATGGAAAATGAGTTATTAATGGATTTCATTCACTTGCATTCCATATAATTGGTCCTCCTTAAAAAATGGAGATGGTGGGTGGGAAATATGGCTCATTTGAAATATTTGAATGAATATGCTCATGAGTTCATTTAGAGTTTCAAGGAGCGCTCTTCTAACATGGAAACTTGGGAGGAATAGGCTCATTTAGGGGCTATTGAGGAATAGGTAAAGAGGCTTGTTCCAAAGTTTATTTATTAACTTACTTATATTTAATAATATCCTTATCAAAATATGATATACCTTCATCCTTATGAATAATTCCATCTTGACGAGTGGATGAAGGGTTCTAAAATCTTGGGTTTTTTCTTTGTTTGGCTTCTAGAACTTTTTCCCTATCTTTATTTTAGTTTGGCAAATGAGGAGTGGATGATAAACTTGGAAACTTATTTGGTTTATGATCTTTAAATACTTGAGCAATAAAGTTTCCAAAAAAATTACCTTCTTTATTAATTGTTGCAAGCTTGGCCTTGATATCACTAGCAATTTAGGATAGGTTAATTTCTTGAGAAGGTTAACTTGGAACAAGAGAGGGTATATAGGGTTGATGACATTCTTGGAAATTTTGGTATGAAGGTTTAAAAAATTGGTAATTTTTTTTTGGATGCATGATTAGATCCATATGGTGGGAATGTAGGATAGTTATTGTAATGATATAGATCTTCATAGGGATGATATGGACCTATAACTTGATTCAATTGAAAACTAGCTCTATAATCAGCCATGAAACTTCATGTGAAAAACATAAACAATGTGAACTTACTTAGAAATAATATATAGGATAATAAAACCAATTGAATGAACTTATAGTCTCCATTGATGCTTGTAAAGATGCCTCTAAAGGCTGATGTATTGAATGACAACACTAGTAATCCTCTCATAGATGAATTAATTTGAGTACTTGTCCCATTAGGTGTGATAAAAATTATTGTCCCTTTGATTTTTCCCTTTTGAGGATGTGTTTTAGGTATACTCACCCAATTGACACAATGGGAAGTCTTTAAGGCTGTGGGTGACTTATGACTAAAGAGAACCTATAGAAAAGGCTGGCTCCTATGATGTTACACCTAAGACTAACACTAAAACTATTCAAAATTTCAAGTAAAAGGGATTAAAAAAGCATGAAAAGAATTATTATAAGGGGAGATGCACCAAATATTTATTATCCCTCTTGAGTGGTGCATTGACTATATCCTCCATATTGAAACACTTATGTTGTAATGACTATATTAGAGTTGTGAAATTAGAGTCCAGTCTTATTTTTGTCCATAGTAGAAATCATATTCATGTAAAGGAAATTGAAAATTTGGTGTATCACCCATTATAATCATTTTTTTAATTCTTTATTTCTCCCTTTTCCTTGAAAAATTAAATAAGTGTAGTGTTAGTCTTTTGTATAGCATCAAGGGAACCATCTCTCTCTAGAGGTTATCTTTAGTTATTGGTTACCCATAGCCTTAAATATTTCTCAATATGTCAATTTGGTGAGGAGACCTTAAAAAATTGTCAAAGGGTGCAACTCAAAGTGAAAATATTACCTTTTATGATGCCAAAGATTCTCTTTTTGGGTTCAATAAAACACCATACCTTTTGGATATGTCAATAATATTCCATAAGTGGTGCATATGTTTCACTATATTTTTAGAGAATAAAATAAGATCATACATAGATAATAATATATTTACCAACCAAACCTTGAAAGGTATAATCCATGGCACACTCAATTTTTTTTCCTATACTGATTAATCCAAAAGTTAGTCTTATATAAATGTATGTTCCCCATTTTGTAGTGAAGACTATATTGATTTTTTGTTCTTTATTAAATATAAATTGGTTAAACCTTAAAAAACCATCTAAAAAATACATTGTCTCAAAACTAAAAAACCATTTTAATGATTTCATCTAGAGAGGGTAATGGGTAATTGTCATTTTTAGATGCTCAATTTAAATTTAATGAGACTAACACACAATAAGATCTCACCATTTTTTTTCCATAAAGGTACCAGATTAGACACCCATTTTTTTATTTATAATGGTAAATACAATTCTTGTTTCCAATAAATTTTACAAATCTTTATGGTTTATGAGATCTAAAATTAGATTAATTAGTCTTTATCTTTTCCTAAAAGGATTTTTTCAATCTTTACATTTATTAGTTAGATTAGTAACCCTTGGATCAAATATCTTCAAGTGATCGTATGACCAAGAAATGATGTCATTATACTATTTTAGGAGATATTTTAATTCCTCATTTTCTTATTCATCTTATCTTAGACCTATGTTCACATACTATGGATTTTCTAGCGACCCTAAAATAATAGGGGTGAATTCTTGTCCACTAGATTCAGGTTGTCCTGAATGTTTGGTGCATGAAGGATCAAAGGTCCTTTCTAATGATACCATCCCTTTTAGGATTCTATTTTATTTGATTTTAATTAATCAATAATATCATGTCTCATCTCTTTGAGAGACATATTTTTAATTTTCATCAATAAACTATGATTCAAAGGCACATGTTTTATTCAAAAATGAACAATTTATTTACCATCATCAAATACCTATAATTTTTTTATGTTATCAGGGATAGAGGGACATGGAACAATTAATTAAATAATTTATGCAATTATAACTATTTTAGAGGGAATAAGTTTGTTGTAGAGGATGTAAAATAATTATCTATTTGATTTAATTCCCTAAGAATAGATATTATATTTTAAGCATCAAATGCCTAAATTAGGTCTAAATCCCTATGATTATAATTATTTAAAAATGACAACTTAAACTAAAATTTGATCCTTACCTAGTTAACCATCAACTCTAAATATCCATAAAATAGTAATTATTTTATGCCATGATTAAAAGCAAATTTTTATTCATATTATCATTGCTTATTATTAATCTAAGTTATTAGTATATGGGAATTGAAATAATAGGCCACAAGGAATTTTTTATCATGAGGGTCAACTAGTATTATGCCTTCACCTAAACCTTGATTGGATAAGGCCCAACTAAAGTGAAGGGACCATAATCCTTTTTTATTTTTAATTATGTTCCTTTTGAATTTACATATCATGGTGGAAAGAGTATAGATGCCAATGTTATAAGAAGTAAAATTTATATTTTATTTATTTGTGTTATATTTATTAATCATATACTTCATTGTAGGGTCTCTTTCAACTTGAAAATGATTATTCATGCCTCTTAAGGCAATTTCATGTGAAACATTTATGGCTATTTACCCATTAATAGTCTTGGACAAATATATGCTTAGTAACATTCCTTAGGCTTCATGAATTTATACCACTTGGATGCCAATTGCATATGTAATTTTAATAGTGATTTAATTTTATTGACCTCATATTAATCTAGCTAGCCATAATCATACCAAAATTTAGGGGAATCGATCCAATTTGTTATAAAATGCCTTCATTAATAATATTAACAGATGTTATAGAATCAACCATAAATTTAAGTATCTTATGGTGAGAAGAAATGAGGAAAATCCATTTTTTCCTTATGAATATCCACATTCATTTCTACTACTTTTATTTTTTTAGGATTGATTTATCTATGAGATAATTTTTTAAAAAGTCTCATTATTTAGTAATATGAGATAATTAATGGAAAGTTATTTTTGAATTAATCCTTTTCATACCATCCATTGTGTTATAACAACCATTTATAGGAGTATTTTGAGGATATGTGGCTAATATTGGGTCATTTATTCTTGGTGGTCGGGGATCATTAAATGTTGTTGGATCTATTGGTATTCTACCATGATTTGGTAGGGTGGATGTTGTCATAGGCTTTTGATGCATGATTTTAAGTGAATAATTACTTCACTAATACTATTTAAAGGCATGTACTTCATAAAAATTATATTTAGGTTCATTGTATTATTTGAGCTATATCCAAATTATTTGGGTTTATGGCTACGATACTTAAACCTTCCATCTAATGCCAATATAAATCCTATTCGTGGGGTTAAAATTAAGTCCAAAGGACTGATAGGGTAAACCCCACTCATTTTAGGATTGGTGACTAACACTCAAAGGAATGATTTACATGAATTAGTTTTATAAGTTACTAAGAGATGAAATAATCATGATGGAAATGTGGTTACCTATGACTTTTGAACAAATGTATATTTAAATAGCTAGGTTAACTCTTTATAAAAACTACTAAAATTTTATAAACATATGATTAAAAAATAACGTGGATAGATCAAATAAAAATTTAAAAAATATAAATGGGAGGAAGAAAAGAAGAATATTATGTCAACATGGAGTAAATATTTTGAACAAATCCAAATTATAATACTAATGAAGAAAATTGAAATTAATATTAGACTACTTTAGTAACATCTCAAATCAAGTCAAATATAGTAGAGAGTGTATGGAAGATATATTTGAATTAAATTTTGTAACATTGGTATAAATTATATGATTATTGAGAAATTATAAACATCACATCCAATCATAAAATGAAACGTTAAACTAGAGATTTGTACACAAAAAAGTTGGACTAGTAATTGACTCGATCCAACTTCTTCACAAATAAAATTCTTACATAATCACACAAAATTGATCTTTCCTAATTTAAATTGCTCATGAATATATAAAACATGAGAATAAAAAAATAAAGAAACATAAAAATTTCTTGGGAATTTCATAGCTTTATTAATATTGACAAGATCCTTATCTTTTTAAAAGAGTTTAAAATAGAGTGTAAATAATTTATAGGGATTAATTTTACAATGACCATATAAAAATTCATGAAAGTATAAATTATACTATAAATTCAATTATTTCATGAGTTTTAAGATATCCAAAAAATTTTCAAGCATGACTAAGAGTTTTTGGAGTGACTTGAGTTGAGGAATAGCCAAAGCTAAATAAATAACTATAGATGAAGAGATACTTGATCCAATAGTTAGAACTAGGTATACTTATTTCATCTAAAGGAATTATGACACATTAGTGAATGTTTTTTCTACATAATCTATGTCCATAATTAGATGCTTAAATAAAACTTTTGCATTTTCTTATCAACATGTCATGACTCAAAATGGTTCATTTTAAACTTTTGTAATTGCATTGGCCCTCTCAATAGTCTCTTTAGCATATGAGATTAACCAAATCACTTATTCACTCCAAACATGATTTTTATGGGTAATTTTTTCATTAAAGTTCACATTAAAATGGATTAATTTAGTATTGAAGTGGTCACATGGGACAAATTTTATATTAGACATCAAGGATCCATATATGTCAGACTCCATTAGTAGACCCAAAATATTTTCTACAACTTCATCTATAATTTGGAGTATTGCATATATTTATTTCTCCCATTCATGGAGAAAATTATTCATATTTAGAGACCAAGTATGGACCATCTTAATGTCATTTAGAGACATTATTTTAGTATAAGGACATAATTCACATTTTAATTTTTTGATCAATGTGGCCAATCTAGCCTCTATATATGTAAGTTTTTTTAAATAGTGATTTAATTTTTGACCCAACAGAGTACTCCTACCCCTTGCTTAAAAAATTAAAGGAATATGTTATATAGACTATAGACCTTGGTCAACATCATCAGAGACATTTTTGGGGACTAAATATTTTACTTGGGTTTGAATTGTTCACCTTGATGACCTTCCTATTCATCTATCTTGTAGCCTCAATAATTTATTCAATGTCTTCTCCAAATTTATCTTTTTGACTAGGACAAGTTTTAATTTTATTTTTTAGGATGAAAGGTTGATCCTTAGTATTAGGTATGGTTGTTTTACTTATCTACAATTTTTGACCTGCTAATTACAATTTTGCCTTTTAGTAAGTTATTTTAAATATTTTAACCATGTATAACTATGTATAAGATATTTTAAGGAATAAATAGGTGATTTTGACTTATAATTGTTTTTATTAATACTTTTAACAATTTTTAGTGTATGAAAAATAAGTGGAAGACTATAAATCAAAATTCTAACTTGTTTACTTGCAAGACTAGGATGTGGTTTAAGATTTAGGATTTTGAAATATTTTAAATCCCTTTGTTTGTTTGGTTTGTCTTAAATAATAAAATAAGTGATTGAATATATTTTTTTGTGCTTATGTGTCACACAACACATTATATTTTATATGGTACAACGTGACATGGAATTCATCCCCGCACACTTACCTAGTTTTTCATCACTGTGCATTCAACCACACTATGTGTTCTATAAGAGTATAAAAATAAGGGACATATATCATTAGTCCAAGTATTTGACCACATAATAGTATTATTTTAAGGGAAATATTAACTCTCATACTCAGGCATTAGACAACACCCTATATAGAGTTTGGCTACACATACCTAGTTTATATTAGAGATGACCCTATTAAAGCTTGTTTAACCTAGCATAAGACCTTTTGATCATAATAGGTGACTTTATTTCAGGTCTATTATCATCCCCCATAGTTATTTTCAAGTGCATATGGGGTCGATAAGGTTTGGGAGATTCCATAATGGGTCATCATCCTACAACCTCACTTGTGAAGTCATTAGATGGTGAAGTCATTAGGTTACACTCTTGAATTAGTTTAATAAATATTAGGTCTTGTGATTTTCTTGATTTTATGTGTGTTTTAATAATCCATTACTAATTGTGAGCCAAGTTAGCCTTATATCCTTTTCAAACACCTATAAAATCCTTAGTTAAAACATATTTATCTTTTTCTCATCATCATCCTTTAATCCATTACATTCTCCAAAATATTGAGTTTTTTTTCCTTATGATTAATCTATAATGATCATCCATCCTCTCTTCATCCTACTCAATACTTCATCCATTCCAAAACATACTAATTTGATTAAATCTTACTAAAGCCCATAACTCTAGTAGATATCATCTAACACATTATCATCTTGTCATCTCATTTATTCATAACTAGATTTATCTAACCATAATCTCATTTGTGTAAATATAGTTACATAGTCATATCATCATCTAGTCTCATTCCTAGGTTAAATATTCATAGATTTGACATATTGGTAATACTTGGTCAATATAGTCTAAGTCCTTAATCTCAAAAGTCCAAATCTCATCCCATTTATTATAAAAATCTTGAATATTATAGCTTAAAATGAAGACACATTTATTTATAAAGAATCACATTTATTCTTTCCTAAAATGAAGTCAACACATTTAACATCTATATCACATAGTATGATCTACCATGCCTATCAAAACCCATGCACAAGTATTAATATTAGGACAAAGATCAAACTGGGAAGATAGAATCCTAAGGACATTAGGTGAACAATGTAGGGATAATGAAGAAAACCAAAGTGACATGCATACTCTTAAAGGAGAGGAAAGAGTTAATAATAATTTTTTCAATAATGATGAGATTAGAGCCCAATTTGACCAATATATATACAAAAATTAAGACCAAATATTAAGTCAAGTCCTTAAACATGGAGTGAAATTTCCCCCTAAGTTTTATCTTGACCTTATACCACATCTAATTTGAGCACCATCTAGACATAACATTAATCCACACTAACATGTCACAAACCAATATGGGGGGGTCCTAAACTAGTATACTATGAACAAAAACTAAATGAAGAATATAAATACCTTAAAATTAACTAGATTCACCTTGATAAGAGAATATCCACCTTAGAGGATCATTTTTACCAAATCATCCATCAAGTCAACTCATTAGAATCTCAAATTCAATCTGTAGTGCATAAACCTACATCACCTAGGAGAATAATTAAAATCACTATATACATCAACATTGATCCACTAATGCCAAAATTAATGTAGACCAATAATTATAATCCTTTTATGTACCCTTAATTTTACCAAGAGTGGAAAATGATGAAGGAGACTCTTCAACTAATAGACACTCATACTCAATCAATGAAATATATATATGAAGACTTTTGTACATCCACATTAGATATGATTATTTAACATTTACCCTTTTAAAAAAATGAAATTATAAAATTTGGTAAATATAAGGGGAAAGGATACCATTGTGACCATGTCCAATAATTCTATGTAGCATGAAATGAGGTCACTTAAAATGATGCTTACTTGCTCTATCTCTTTCCTAAAAGTATCACAGGACCTGATTTGAAATGGTTTATGTATTTACCTAGAGGGTCCATTACCACATTTGAAGAATTAAAAAAAAAAATATGAGACACATTTAATTAAACATTGAGCATGATATTTATGTAATTTACCTTTATAATACAAAATAAAGGAATGTAGAGAGTCTTCAATCATTCTTCTAGTGATGGAGAAACCTAGTTAGTCGGTTCCAATGTATTGTCCATGAAAATGAATTGGCTAAAATTTTCATTGACAATATTAAATAATAATTAAAATATTAATTAAAATTAAAATGTGTTAATTCATTTAATTAAATTATATAAAAGGGTTTTCAAATTTAAAAATCACTTATTGAAAGGGGGGCTAACAAGTTGTATACCTGAAATGAACAAAATAAAAATTAGGATAATGATATTTGCGGTAAGCCCAAGATCTTTATTAAAAGTAATAATGTGTTTTGGGATGATTTTATTGATTCAAACATGTAAAAATGATAAAAATATCTTACCCTAATAAAAATTAAAATTTGTTGATCATTACTATACAAAAATGGAAGCCAAGGACTAGAATCAAGAAATGTCATCTTCCAAGTTTTGGTGTGGTAGTTGAAATGGTCATGAAGAAATTAATTACTTTTAATATAATAAATCTCTTAGAAATTTGATCGTAATTCTCACCCTAATTGGTATCATGAAGATGAAATTTTTCCTTATCATCATGTAAAAGGGCATGAAATTGAAAAGTGTATGTAATTATGACATTTCATCCAAAATTTTATAGAAAAAGTAGATATAGAAATTGAAGGTGAAATCCATTAAATACAATCTAAAAATTAATAATTGGGAATATATCTAGATCCCCTACTGAAGCATGATAAAAAATAGAAGAAAAAACTAAGGGATTAATATCAATCTTCTAATTCTAATAGAATTTATTACCATTCCAATCCATATCACCACATTAACACCATCAAGAAAAAAATCCCCTAAGTTCCCTCAAATTCACCTTGTCTTATCTTTAATATTATTAGGGCCACTTTAGATTATGTAGTTACCAAAAAATATAGTAACATAATATTTCATAGAGTACCTACAAAAGACTCACCCTCCTCTTCATCTCAAAAAATCACTATCCCTAAGAAAAATCCAAATATTCTCTATAAAACATATGACATTATTTATCAATGAGAGAAGACTCCTACTCATATTTTTATCATGCATCCTATCAAGACTTCCTATGTTCATTAGGAAATATTAAATAATATCCCACATGATTCAAAATTTATTAGGGATATTGATACTAATGAGTTCTAAGACTTGGTGGGTCATTTATCCCCATCACAAAATATCACATTTAGTATGCATGGCATGCCACCAATATGCCCTCATCATAATTTTCCCTTCATAGAAATATCCATTTCAAACAATAAGATCCCATGGGTTTTTATAGACAAAGGATATTCTTTAAACTTATGTAATATCAAGTTTATAAAAAATATGGGATATTTAGAGTCATCTCTAGGGCTTACTTTGATCATGATAAAGGCTTATGATGATGAGTGACCATCAACAGGAATTATATACCTTCACATAGTAGTGGGGCCTATAGTTCATCATACATTGATCCATGTAATAGATGTTGACCTTCCTTGTAACATGATTTTATTATGCCCATGGATCCAAGAGATGAGAGTGATACCCTCTACTCTACATCAATGCCTTAAATTCCAGTATTTAGGCATATAGGTCACCATCCCAGGTAAAATTGAATAATTTCATAGCTATCAAATGGAAGGATCAAATTATGATCTTTATTATTAAATCACTCAAAGCTTATATTACAACCCAAGATATATGAAATGTATACATCTTGATAGCCTATCACCCATTTCCTCTAAGTTATTAGAAACAATCCATTTAAAAATCATCTCCAAGGGATGTGGAGAAAATAAATATAAAACCCTATGTGTAGGATATCTTCCACTATCTCCACAAAGCTATGGGTTATCAACTATGTAAAAATATAAAACTACCATTTATTAGTTTCGGCCAACTTCCTTCACCAGATTGGGAATGCTATTAAAAGAATATTTTAAGGATCTTGATTATTATTGGATAATTGGTGAAGATTTGGCCCTCTATTTTCAAAATAAATAACATCTAAAGGTACATTTAATTTTTTAAAATATGAATTATAGGGGTCAAAGACAAGGTTAATAATAACAAGGGATCTTAGAACCTATAAGTATTCGAGGAAATTTAGGTGACTTGTCTTAGGGTACAAACTATTAGGCATCAAACTCAACACTATCATCACAAACTCTTCTTTGATTCCTAAAGAGTCAACCTATGAGAAAAGTCAAGATAAGTTCCATATATAGTATCTATGAAGATATTGATAACATTAACCTATTACTTGATGTAACCATTTCCACCATAAATATTTCCCTTGGCTACCCTAAGTTTATAGACTGGGATCACTAGAAAAAACCATCCTTTGATATATTTTAATGTGATGAAGCCATAATTGAGTATATGGGAGCCCAAAGTTTTATGCCTTTAGGGGATCATAAAAATGGGTTTACTATTAGTTTAGATGATTTAACCTATTTTGGAAAGAAAAATAAATCCTTGAATCAAGTAGAAGAATAATATGGTGAAGCTAATATCTCCAATTATAGAATAAATTTAGTTAAATTTTGATGATAAAAAGTTGTATCAAGAACTATATATAGAATTTACAACCAAATTTTATATAAGTGAAGAGATTCTAATACCCTTAGCATATATACAAGACCAAACACCCTCCTTAATTGAGGGACTCATAGAATCAAATATTAAAACTAAATAAAATTTTAGAATAATCAAACTAGAGGAAATTCTTACTTTTTAATAACAATTAATTCTTACTAAGCTTCTCAAAGAGTTTATAGATATATTCACATAGAGATATGTAGACATACCTAGATTAGACCCTACTTTGGTTGTACATCACGTAGTGGTGTATCCAAATTCTAAAAAATTCAAATATAATATTTGAAATATTCACCCTAAGGTGGAATTACTAGTCAAGGAATAATTTCAAAAGTTTTTGGAAGTAGGGTTAGTTTGGCCAATTGATTATTTCTAATGCATTTCTAATGTTTTTCCTATTATAAATCCACAAGGAGGAATATGCATCTGTACTAGCCTCTAATAAATGAATAAGGCATGTCCAAAATATAATTTTCATTTATATAATATTTACATGATCTTGGATTCCATGATAAGATATGAAATGCTTTTCCTCGTGGATAGATTTCTAGGATATAATCAAATCAAAATTTCTCTAGTAGATCAACACAAAACTACCTTCATCATTCCATGAAAAACCTTTTATTATAAAGTAATTCTATTTGTACTAAAAATTTAGGATCAACCTACCAAAGGGCCATGACAATTATTTTACAGGACATGATACATGATATTATAGAAGACTATGTGGATGATATCCTAGGAAAGTCCAAGATAAGAATAAAACATCTAGTGGTCTTAAAGCAAACATTTGAGAGGCTTAGAGAATATAAAGTCTGATTAAACCCCAAGAAATGTGTGTTTGGGTTCACTTCAGGAAATTTTTTGGGTTTTATAGTATCTCGATGAGGCATTGAAGTAGACGATGTTAAAGTTAAAGATATTATTGAAATTCCTCCACCAAAAAACCTGAAGCAGTTAGATAGATTTCAAGGAAAATCATAATCCATTCATTGATTTATTTCTCAATTAGCCAATAAATTCCATACATTCACTAATATATTAAAGAAAGGAACTCACTTTGACTGGAATCCATAATGTCAAATAACATTTGACAACTTAAAGCAATATTTATTGAAAATCCCAATTCTTGTACCACCAATATCAAGAAGGCCATTACTCTTGTATATATCCTCTACACCATGTGTCATAGAGGCACTTTTATCACAACACAATTATGAAGGAAAAATAAAGAGTTATATATTATTTAATTAGAATTCTCATCTCATATGAGCTTAATTATACTCCTATTGAGAAAGCAT